>CM040238.1:230192883-230251640 GCA_022545495.1 Chrysanthemum lavandulifolium | reverse complement strand
GGAGAGGACATAGATTTTCGAATATAAATTTTGATGAAAAATGAAAATAGATGAATAAAATAGTTAGCAATTAAGTAACACTAAGTCGATTTTGTAATAATAAAAAATCAGTTGATTTAATTACAATTAAAGTATGCCCTAGTTAAATCTAAAGATGAAACTCGATAATATTTCTGAATACCACCTTTGGTAGTCACCATCAAGTGGTCTTGTGCTTGTATTTGTTTTGAAATTAAAGAGAAATTATTCCATGTTACTGCCGGTAATCGATAATTTAGCGGGTGGATCGACTTCGATAGCTTTATTTTAAAAGAAGATATGTTGATTTAATTTGCATTCCATAAGATTACATTCGAATGAAGATTTCTATAAAAATATCAAGAACCACACATTTTTGTAAGGGGTTATGTTATACATATTTTGGATGTGACATGAGGGGTAAAGGCACAAAAGATTTTTTCTCATCTAATATACAATACAACACAGTTTTTTATCAGTTTATGTTCCGAGTTTTCTGTCAGTTTTATGCTTTTGACTTATTAAACTTTATATTTTATGTTACGTATTTTCAGGTTTATAGTTTTTTATATAAACAAAATTATAAAATAAAAAAAATCGAAAAAAAAGAGGGTGCCTTTTTGTAATTTTGAGGGCATGATAACTTGTCCCTTTTGTAGGTTCAAACTTACATTTTATATGTAAAACACTTAGTTATTACATTTCCTCGACCTAATTTAATTTCCAAAAACTTAAATATTCTGCACATAATTTAATTTTTAGTATATCTTTTTAAATAGTTATAAAGGAAATTTTAGTAACCATATCGTTATTCAATTATATAAATATTATTATCGTGATTTTTGAATTTTTAAAACATGATAATCAATTTAAATTTACCTGTGATTATTCAGCCATAAACATATGATCATTTCCGAAAACAATTATCGGTTGAGAATACTTACAAAATATAACAGAATAGTGTTTTGGGTATACAAAGTTTATATTAGTATTACAAAAACGTACAATTGATAATCATTTTCACTAGAATTATGTTTGAGATACTATAGTCATTCTCAATCGCCGGTTGCTGTTTCGGGTCTATGTGGCAATAAAATGTTAAAAACTCTGAAACTATTCATAGTTTAATGCATATGTTATTATGAAAAAGCTTATAAAATCGTACAGGGTTTCTATATAATGAAAAATTGTTTTTAATCAAAGGTTTATAAGGTGGTCATAACCAACTTTTAAAAGGATCGGTGCACCAAAATTTGCAACAATAATATAAGTGTTAGTCGATATTTTGTATAGCCCAAGAATATTTGTAATGGGCTAGGCCCGACTTTTCTAGTGTGTTAGGTCATTGTACTTTATATATGTTCGGTTTTGTGATAAGTGAATGATGACAATACTTTACAAACTTACATTGTATCACGCCTCTTTGTATGATCCTTAAACCCTAATTTTCTTTCGTTCCTCTTCTTCCGTTTTTCCATTGTTGTTGGTATTTGTGTTGTCGACTGTTGGTTTTGTGATAACCAATCGTCACTTTTATACGTTGATGGTTGGCTTTGTGATTAACAGCCAGTTAACGTGATTTTTTTTGTTGACAGTCGATCGTTGGTTTGGGCATATAACCATTCGACTAGTTACTTTGGTGCTTAAGTTTTGTTCTTCTTGTATTACTGTTTCATCATTGTTGTTGTTACCATCCTCTAAACCCTAACATACACACGCACAACACTTTACTACAAACGCTAGATTCCTACAACTCAATGTTTGCTCCATACGAACACTAAAACCATTATCATAACCGTAATTTACCTCCGCCACCGTGATCTTACCATTCGACAAACTTATGGCCATTCATAACCTCAACAACCTTGTTCCGACATTGGCGGCTCATCGCCTAGATGTCAAGAATGTCTTTATTATGGTGATTTAGCCGAGGCGCTTTATATTCATCACCGCTGGGTTTCAGATTCTTCACATCCCGATTACGCTTTGTTTATTGCGAGGTCTCTTTATGGTCTTAAACAGCCCCTGGGCTTGGTTTCGTGTTTGGTCGCTTATATTATGCGGGTTGGGTTTAGTCATAGTCGTTGTGACCCTCTTTATTTATCTATAGACAGGGACTAATACTGCTTATTTGTTGCTTTATGTTGATGATATTGTTCTCACTGCTTCATTTGAGAGTTTTTATAGCAGATTATTGCTTCTCTTCATCAGGAGTTTTATATGACGGTTTTGAGTTCACTTAATTATTTTTTTTGGGTATCTCTATCATGCGCGACTCTTCAGGGATGTTTTTGTCTTAGCGTAAGTATGCTATAGAGATTCTTGAGCGGCTGATATGGTTGGTTGTAACCCAAGTCAGACTCCTGTTGATATTGAGTCTAAATTGGATGATGATGGTGACCTGATTTCTGATATGATGTTATATCGAGTCCCGCGGTTCTCTTCACTATCTACTTTACTCGCCTCGATATTTCTTATGCAGTGAAGCAGGCTTGTCTTTATATGCATGATCCTCGGGAGCCTCATTTCTCGGCTCTTAAGCGGATTTTGCGGTATGTTCGGGGTACTTTAGACTATGGTTTACAGCTATTTTCCTCTTTTAGTACCTCACTGATTGCTTATTCGGATGCGGATTGGGCTGGTTGCCCTATTACTCGGAGATCGACTTCCGGTTATTGTGTATTTCTTGGTAACAACTTACTATCCTGGTCCTCTAAGCTTCAACCAATGCTTTCTCGTTCTAGTGCCGAGACAGAGTATCGTGGTGTTGCCAATGATGTTGCTGAATTTACTACGTGAGCTAGGCATACTTTTTGTCTTCCGCTACGCTTGTTTACTGTGATAATGTGAGCGCTGTGTACTTATCTTCTAACCCGGTTCAACATCAACGCACCAAGCATATAGAAATTGATATTCACTTTGTTCGAGATTTGGTTGTTGCTAGTTAGGTTCGCGCTCTTCATGTCCCTTCACGTTATCGCATGCGATCTCTTCACCAAAGGTTTACCTTCCGCTTTGTTTGATGAGTTTCGTACTAGTTTGAGTATTCATACTCCCGCCGAATCATGGGAGTGTTAGTCGTATATTTTGTATAGCCTAAGAATATTTGTAATAGGCTAGGCCCGACTTTTCTATTGTGTTAGGTCATTGTATTCTATATATGTTCGCTTTATAATAAATGAATGATAGACAACACTTTGCAAACTTACAATAAGAGCTTACGCTTTAGGACCGAGTGCAATTAAAAAATACGCTGTTTTACAAAATAACACTACGAAACATAAGATTATCGGGATCTTGTGACACCACATGACACCCCATACTTCCATTATCGTTTATAAGTTGATTATTTGACAAAGTTTTTAAGTTTCGAAGAGTTTCACCATTGTGACGCACTAACAACTACATTATATTTTTTTTTTAAATCCTAATATTTAACTACTAATAATTAACCGGAAATTAAAGAAGACAACTTCAAACTTATTGTCCAGAGATTTGTTTCTCTTAAATATTTATTATTTATTTTACTTTTGTATGGTTTTTTCTTATGTTTCTTAACGAGTCAAATTTGGGACGTGCATTGCGGCGCCTTTCTAAAGCCAAAATTTTATAGTGGTTGCCCGACGTTTTTGAAACATGCATGTGAATGCTATATTTTCAATTCGTAGTATTTAAAGTAGAGACACATTTTGAAAACCAAACTTGTAACATCTAGAATTGATGTTGACAGTGTTCATCTTCATCCGAGATGAAGACAAAATTATACCGTTTCAGTTGAATAAAATTAAGATTGAAATATGAATCGAATTGTGAGCGGATTGGGATAAATTTATAAAACAAAAACAAATGGTAAAGTTTGGTAATTTTAAAACAACATTATGGAACAACATTTGAGGCGTGAGACACACGTATAATAATAGTAATTAAATTTTTAAGAGTTTTAAGCAATAATATTTTCTTTTTCTTTTATATATAGCATAGATAAGCAACTGCAGATGTATTTGAGCAACAATATTTAGTCAACCTTGGTGGTGCAGTAAGAAAGATACATGCCTAATTTGACAATCAATAGACTCCGATTTGTTAATAATATTTGCTTTTGTACATTCATGTATTGAATTTGGTAGTTCTTGTAAACCAGGAAAGTAGCCAATCATAATAAACTTAGGTTTCAACTAAGTAGAAGACAATAAAAACATATTACAACTTGCAAGTGTTATTTGACTCATTGCAGTTTGACATAAAACATACTTATCTTGGATATTGCTAGCTATAGCACCACGCAAGTAGAGAACGCATCTTCCTTGCACTTGCCGGCTTGGCTAATTCTTTCATCGTGCTTGAATTGTGAAAAATAAATAAATAAATAAAAAGTATTATTCAATTCAAAGTTCAAACCCATGAAATCTCAAGACAGAGAATGCCCTCTCAAAACCGGTCTCTTAATATAATATAGTTATAGTTAGATGAGACAACTCTAGCTAGGTACATCGTTCATATTCAGTTTTCTTTACGTTTGAATATTTAGATAGTTTAGCCTACATACTCCCAAAATAGAATCAATTCGATTTTTGTAATGTTGAGCCTGAATCTGTTACTTGTGCTTAAATTTTTTGTCTTTATAATGTAGAGTGAGTTTTATATTCTCCGCGTTTCCTTCTGGTTTTATTACTATTCTTTGAGTTTTGGACATGTGTTAGATGTACTGTCCTTTTAGAATTTTCTCTTGTTCGCTAATTTATAAACTTCTGCAAACACACCCATGGAAAATTGCCAGTCAGTAAATCAATTTCTATTCATAGTGAATATATGCTATGTGCATCACTAGTCAAATGGATATTTTTTCTCTTAATTGCTACCGGTGCTTACACTTGTTAGTTGTTAGTATTGTGAAATAGTCAAAGTGAAATATCGTAGAGATTTTTTTATTATATCTCTCAACGCCAAACTTGACAATATAAGGTCAAGATCGACCACATCAAACTTTACTGAAAGAGAATACAAAAGAATATTTTCTGTTGACTTCTTCAATAAAAACATAGTAGAATATAATATAATGCGGGACCGGATTTGAAGCTCATGTACGATGTACCAACAACATTATTGACATTATGTGACAGTGTGACACACGAAAGAAATGTCATAAAGTGAAATGTCAAAAAAAATGTCGCTAGGTGTGGTTTGTTTTTTTCAAATAAGCATTTTTTTTTTCTTTTCACTTCTTTTCTCTGCAGAGGTTTATATTTGTTTTTACGCATGTCTTCTTCTCACTTCTTTCCTCTTTAAAATTTCGACATTATCTTTCACTTTTACCTCTTCTTTCACAACCCCTAAATCTCTTCTCAATATCTTACATCTCTTTACGTTTAAATCTGTCCTTTACGTTTTCTGCTTTTTACGCCATCCGCTCTTTTACGTTACCGCTTTTTACGTTATCACCTCTTTTTTACGTGCCGCCATTTTTTTGCTTCGTCCGCTTTTATACGTTTTCGCTTTTCGCTTTTTACGCCGTCCGCTTTCACGTCGTCCTTTTCACGTTTTCACACGTTTTCTTACATTTTGTCCGTTTCACCTTTTTACGCCGTCCGCCTTCTTAACGTTTTCGTCGCTTTTATATTTTCGCTTTTTTTCGCTCGTTGCGACCTTTTTCGTTTTGGCCATTTTACGTTTCGTCAATTTTCTTACGCCGTCCGCTTTCCTACGTTTTCACCATCTATTTTACTTTTTCGTCCGTTTTTATGTTTCGTCCGTTTTCACGCTTTTCTACGTTTTTACATTTTTACGCCGTTTTCATCCTTTTTACGCTTTCGCTCGTTTTACGCTTTGGTCTATTTTTATATTTTCGTCTGTTTATTTTACGTTTTCATTCGTTTTCATATAATTTTATAAGTTTTTTGTACGTTATTTTATCTTACCTAACCAAGCGTAAGATAATATAAGAAAACCGACGAAAACGAATGAAAACGAAAGAAAACAGACGAAAACGTAAAATAAATATGAAAACGTTAAAAAACGATGAAAAAAGTAAAAAACCAGACGAAAACGTAAGAAAATGGACTAGAATGTAAAAAAAATAGACGAAGACGTTAAAAACAGATGAAAACATAGAAAATGGAGGAAAACGTAAAAAAAAGACAAAAACGTAAAAAAGTAAAGAAACAGTATTTAAAATGTAAAAAAAATGGTGGAAAACGTTAAAACAGATGAAAGCGTAAAAATAGACAAAACGTAAAGAGATGAAACGTAAAAACAAACGAAACGTAAAACGGACGAAAACGTAAAACCAAATAAAACGTAAAACATATGAAACGTAAAAACGGACAAATACGTATAAAATAAACAAAAATTAAAAAAGGGTCGCAAACTTAAAAAACAGAAGAAAATGTAAAAAACGGTCGAAAACGTAAAAAAAATACCAAAACGTAAGAAAACCAATGATCCATTTGACCCATATGACAAAATGGTTTATAGCACAAAAAACGGTTGATATTGGTATATTTTGAACCATTATGTATTGTTTTTAATACTTCGTAATTTAAGCAATTGCTTGTTTTGCACTCAATAGCACAAAAAACTAGTGAAAAATAAGAAGGGAAAAAAAAAGTTACTTCAATAGCACAAAAAATACTAGTGAAAAAGAAAAAGAAGAAAAAGGAAAGAAGTATTTCAATAGTACAAGAAACAAACGGTCTTCTTCTTGCAGATGAAGAGCTTAAATGAACCTCTTCTTTTGCAGACATGGTTTGCAGATGAAGAGGTAAAAGTTCTTTCTCTTACAAATGAAAGTGTAACTAATGATAGTATCGGTACAGATCTATATGTAATGGCACAATAAGAGTGTGGGTATATAGCTTTAGATTTTGTGAAACCATTGTCCTATGATAAAATTCTCAAAACAATCCAAAAATATACTTACTTACGCATATTATCAAGTGTCCAAGAACACTCACGGACAGATAGGACAGTTTTTTGTGTTACTAAAGTTTTGTCACTAAAACGTCACTTTTCTTGTAGTGAGAAGAGAATATAAAGAAAATGCACTATTTATAATAGCGATATATGTCTTTTTTGGTATCTCCATGTCTCATCAGCAAAAGTAATATAACATCAACCATTGGCGCAAACAAAAAGGGTGTGAGAAAATATACACAGTGTGTCGTCTTTGAAAAAATAAAATGTTTAATCTACATTGCTTATAAAAATTGAATACTCATTTTTGAAAATTTGAAAACTTAAATTAATGTAGTTTGTTTAAAATATCTAAGTATTCCTTAATACTTTAAGCTTGATCAATTTCAAACTTGACAAATCTTAAAAAAGACACGTTATATTAATTTTAAAAAACACACGCTTTATATTTTTAAAAACATACACTTTGTATCAAAGGTCGAATCGGAATCACAATTGCCGCTATACATAATCGCTTTACGTAGATATACTTCTAGTAATAAAATACTAATGTTGTTTATTTAATATTAAACTATAATTGAAAATAGTTTGAGAGTTGTGCTACATCGGATAGTTGGGATGGTGGTGGGGGAAGAACAAAACGCGTTTATAAAGGGGAGATACATTCTTGATGGTGTTCTTATAGCAAATGAAACTATGGAATTTTTGAAGAATAAGAAAGAAAAGGGGTTAATTTTCAAGGTTGATTTTAAGAAAGCGTACGATAGTATTAATTGGAGATTTTTGGTAAACATTATGAAAAGAATGGGGTTTGGAGAGAAATGGTGTAAATGGGTAGATACGTGCCTTAGGTCCTCGTCCTTGTCTATTCTTGTTAATGGATCTCCTACGGAGGAATTCGGTTTGGAGAGGGGTGTTAGACAAGGCGATCCTCTTTCTCATTTTTTTTTATTTATTTTGGCGTCGGAGGGGTTAAACGCGATGGTAAAAGAAGCGGTGGTAAACGGCACATTTAGAGGGATCAAAGTGGGCAGTAATAATGTAAGTGTGTCACATCTTCAATATGCGGATGATACTATTTTTTTCGGGGAATGGAATAAGGAAAATGCTAAATCTCGTATGTGTATACTTAAGTGCTTCGAAGAGGTATCCGGGTTGCGTGTTAACTACATTAAAAGTAAGCTCTATGGAATCGGGGTCAATGAGAGTGAAGTGAGGGAGATGGCAATGTGGATGGGTTGTGGTGTTGGAGAATTTCCGTTTACATACTTGGGACTGCCGATTGGTGAGAATATGAGGCGGGTGGATGCATGGAATCCTGTGTTGGAGAAATTCAAAAAACGGTTGGCCGATTGGAAGGCAAAAACTATGTCGTTCGGGGGTCGTCTAACATTGGTTAAATCGGTTCTAGGTAGCTTTCCATTGTATAATTTCTCGACGTTCCGCGTGCCTATGAGTGTTTTAAAAAATGATCATGGTCGCCCTTACTGGGGCACCCAATCGCTTGAAGGTCGCTGGAGAGAGAAAGCTGACGCAGGGAAAATGAGGGGGAGTGAATGCCTTTACTGGGGCCAGCCTTACTCTCAATCCCTTCCGGTAAACTGTCGACCCCATTTGATCGATTATTAAGAAAAAAAAAATCCGGGCAACAGTGATTGTTTCTTCCGATGATTTAAATCCACCCATCATCCTCTACCATGCGAAGATAATTTAAGATCTGTGTTCGTGATGGTAGCCTGCAAAGAACAATAGCCATGGTAGCCTGGAAAAAAAAATAGCAATTTGAAAAACGAATTTAATAAACGGATTTGACAAAAAAACGAATAAAAAACTCACCAGATCTATATATATAATAGCTATATTCCTCTCATTTAGCCTCCTCCCGTTTTATAAATCTTCATTCCCTATATATAATAACAGCCGAATCATCATCTTATTGAAACTGATCTTCGAAAAACATTGGGTTTTCTTTTGTACGTGATCATGGAGGTTCGGGGTGGTTTAATTTTGATACAGAGAAAAAAAGTGTCTAGGGTTTTTTGTGCCTGTAGAGATTGAGAGAAGATAATACAAGAGTCGCTTTTTTTTTTTTTTTTTTTTTTTTTTTTTTTAATATTTTTAATAACCAATTAATTATGCCCCTAATTAGTAGAATAGTTATTAAAATTGTATGACATTTTCACCAAAAAGATAATACTTGCACTTTCAATTAAGAGGAGAGTTATATTACATACAAAATTTATCTCACATACAAAGGGACTCACCCACACTCATATTAAAAGCATTTTATTATTTTACATATTTTTATAGAGTAAACGCAAAATACATCTCTGGTGGTTTACGCTTCGAGACCTACATCCTCGCTATAAACTATTGGCTAGTTACATCCTTCGTTAGCCAAACGTTAGCCATTCTACATCCTCGAACCAACTCGTTATTTTTCTTCGTTATGCTAACGGAGGGTCATTTTGGTCTTTTACTCATCTGAGGATGTATTTTGCGCTTACTCTTTTACATATATAGAGATGTATTTTGCAATTTACTTTTATACTTTACTTTTTTTTTTTGATTCTTCTTCTTCTTATTATTATTATTAGAGTTAACTATTTATATGAAAAACATTTTGTCTAAAATTCCAAAAATTTTATAAAATTCCGAAAATTTTATAAAAAAAATTCAAAATTTTATAAAAATTCGAAAATTTTATTAAAAATTTATAAAAATTCAAAATTTAATAAAAAATTTATTAATAATTCAAAATTTTATAAAATATTCGATAAAATTTTTATAAAAACAAATTCAGTAAAAACTTTCTTTTAAAATTTTTGTTTTAAATTCGTTAAAAATTTGTTTTTAAACTTTTTCTTTTTACGGAATTTTTATAAAAATTTTCGACAAAAAATTTCTTTTTCTTTTTGAATACTTATTGACTTGAATTTTTATAAAAATTTCGACTTAAAAAATATTTTTCTTTTTTTGAATACTTTTGATCGGAATTTTTATAAAAATTTTCTACAAAAATTTTCTTTTTTCTTTTTGAATACTTTTTACGGAATTTTTATAAAAATTTCGACAAAAAATTTATTTTTTGCTTTGAATACTTTTGACGAATTTTTATAAAATTTTTGCTAAAAGTATTCAAAAATATATATATATATGTTTGTTTAAAATTTTTACAAAAATTTTGAATTTTTATAAAATTTTCAAATTTTATAAAATTTTTGAATTTTTATAATATTTTCGACAAAATGTTTTTTATATAAATAGTTAACTCTAATAATAATAATAATAATAATAATAATAATAATAATAATAATAATAATAATAATAATAATAATAATAATAATAATAATAATAATAATAAAAAAAAAAAAAAAAAAAAAAAGTAAAGTATTAAACCTTTTATATGTAAAAGAGTAACTGAGAATACATCCCTCAGATGAGTAAAAAGACCAAAATGTTCTCCCGTTAGCACTTAACGAAGAAAACTAACAGAGTTAGTGACCGTGGATGTAGAATGGCTAACGCTTGGCTAACGGCGATGTAACTAGCCAATAGTTTATGACAGGATGTAAGGTCTCAAAACTGAAACCATGGGATGTATTTTGCGCTTTACTCTTTTTATATTTAAATATATTTTAAACAGTTAATCGTTAAGCGAACATAGCTACACCATCGCGACGAGCATTTAATTATCTTTCTATAGACGGGCACTTTGTTATACTTTCGGAAAAAAAATCGTTTTTTTCACTTTTTTCGGTTATTTTTTTTTATTTTATTTTTTATTTTTATTTTTTTCGAATCCCAGATTTGTATAAAAAAATCATATATGATTAAGCACTAATTTGAATATCACATGTGTTATTTAGTGTTAAATCACATATGATATGTAATATCACATGTGATATTCAAATTTATCATATGTGATTATTTAACACTAATATCACATGTGATATTCAAATTTATCATATGTGATTTAACATTAATATCACATGTGATATAACACTAATATCACATGTGATATTCAAATTAGTGTTTAATTTAGGGCTGAGCGTCAGTCATAAACCGACCCGAACCGAGAAAACCGAGGACCGAAAATCGTGAAAAACGCGAACCGAAACCGAAGAATGTTGCCGGTTTCGGCTCGGTTTTTCGTCGGCCTCGCCTCGGTTTTGTCGGTCTAGTGTACTTTGGCACGCTTTTGTTGGTTTTGGGTCGAACCGACCGACCGAATCGACCGAACCGAAGCATGTAAAACTCGAAACCGAAACCGAACCGACGGGTTGTTTGGCCGGTTCGGTTTTGTCGGCTCGGTTCGGTTTTGAACCTTCTGCTCAAACAAGTTTAATCACATGCGATTTTTTCATGCAAATGTCAAGAAAAAAAATGTAAAAAAAAAAAAAAAAAAAAAAAAAAAAAAGAAAATACGAAAAAATTTTGTCGAAAGTATATCAAAGTGCCTATATATAAAAAGATACTTAAATGCTTGTCGTAATGGTATATTTTTTTTCGCTTAACGATTAATGGTTTGAATGATATTAATATTTAAAAAAAAAAGATGAAAGTCGGTTTTTAAATTGTTATGATTAATCTCATCAGTTTCATGGGTTATGATTGATCCCTTGATAAGTAAAACATCTTTTGTCCTTAAATAATCTTAAATCTTCAATTAATTACATAATTGGCACAATAAATTATAGGGCAAATTGCATAAAATTGTACTCAACTTATAGCCAATTTCAATTTAATGTACTCTACTTTTTTTTTCTTCAATTTAATGTACTCAACTTATTTTTGATTGCAATGTAAGACATATAACGGATTTCTCAGTTATCTTATGTTGAAAAAATTACATGTTTTCCCTATGGTTTATCCCATAACATTCGTAGTCCCTATTTCATTTTAATTACGCCGAAAAATGTTTTCGCTCGCTTTATATCGCTTTCACACGCTTTGTCAATTTTATCGTTAAAATTTAAAAAATACATTTTTAAAATTAATGTTTTAAAAATTATTTTTTGAAAAATAAACTTTTATAAAACAATAAAATTTTTAATTTTTTAGAAAGAATTTTTAAAAAATTAAAGTTTTAAAAAAAATAAAAAGTTAAAATTTAAAAGGAAAATTTTAAAAAATTAAAATTTTTAAAAAATATATAAAAGTTTTAAACTTAAAAGTAAAAAAAAAAAAAAATTTAAATTAATTTTTTAAAAGATAAAAATTTTAAAATTTTATTTTTTAAAAATTGGATAAAACTTTTTTAAAATTTTAATTTTTTAAAAACTTTAAGTTTTTTAAAAATTATTATTTTAAATAAAGTTAAAATTTTGTTGTTTTTTAAAAAATTATTTTTAATTTTTTTAAATTGTAATTTTTTTAAATTTTAATTCCTTTAAAAAGTTAACGTATGAAAACTTATAAAAACGGACGAAAACATTCGTCTGGCATAATTAAATGAAATAGGGACCACGGATGTTATCGGGATAAACCAAAGGGATCAAACATGTAATTTTTTCATCATAAACAACTAAGAACCGTTATACGTCTTACATCAGAATCAAAAAATAAGTCAGACATTAAATTGAAATTGACTATAAATTGGGTACACTTTTATGCAATTTGCCCTAAATTATAGTCATTGATCAACTCATATAACGATTATAAATATTTTCTCAAACTTAACAGGTTCTAAATAAATTTAGTTAAAGTAGCCAATCATGAATTTAGGTTTCAACTAAGTAGAAGACAATAAAAACATATTACAACTTGCAAGTGTTATTGACTCATTGCACTTTGACATAAAACATACTTATCTTGGATATTGCTAGCTATAGCACCACGCTAGTAGAGAACGCATCTTCCATGCACTTGCCGGCTTGGCTAGTTCTTTCATTGTGCTTGAATTGTGAAAAAAATAAAATAAAATAAACTATTCAATTCAAAGTTCAAACCCATGAAATCTCAAGAAAGAGAACGCCCTGTTAAACCGGTCTCTTAATATGATATTAGTTATAGTTAGATGAGACAACTCTAGCTAGGTACATATTTCACATTCAGTTTTCTTCACGTTTGAATATTTAGATAGTTTATCGGTTTATCCTACATACTCCCAAAATAGAATCAAATCGATTTTTGTAATGTTGAGCCTGAATCTGTTACTTGTGCTTAAACTTTTTGTCTTTATAATGTAGAGTGAGTTTTATATTCTCCGCGTTTCCTTCGGTTTTATTACTATTCTTTGAGTTTTGGACATGTACGTGTTAGATTTATCGCCTTCTTAGAATTTTCTCTTGTTCGCTAATTTATAAAACTAGTGGGCACCGCAAGCAAATGCGCGCGATAAGTATATATATGTGTTTGCTTACCCGCTTAGTGAATTCGCTTTCACAACACTTGAATGTATATGTGTTAGTTGTAAGTGTTTGTTTGGGTTATCTGTAATCTTTCCCGTAGCTTTCCCGCGACATCATTATTCCCGCATATGAAATACCGCAATCTCTTACGTGTCAAACACTACCCAAAAGATATGATTTTGATTTAATCAAGATTATATCGATTGAAATAAATGAAATAAAGGTTAAAGTTGTAAAATTTGAATTAAAATAAAATAAACACATTAAAAATATAAAATTAAAAACTCATAAAATATATCAAAATGGATGTTGAATTAAAGAGATAAAATTTTAGAAAATATGGTGAAATTAGATTATAAAAAATAAGTAGATAAAAGATATTTTAATTTAAAATAAAGATTTAATTTTAATTGAGAAACGACACATGTCATTTTATAATCGGGCTCTTTTATCTTAATTTTTAGTAGTTAGGAGTTAGGTTTGGAGTTGTTAGAAGCAGCCGGAAATTTAAGTTTGTATTACACGTCATCTCACGACGTGAGTTCATTATCTTAATTTTGTTAAAAACTCTTCCATAATAAAAGTAAAAACGTCTCAATTTTTAAGTTTTCTAATTTTAAAAAGCCTAAACGATTATAAAATAAGATAGTATATGGATTCTGCAAACACACCCATGGAAAACCGGTAGTCAGTGAATCAGTTTCTTTTTTTTTTTATAGTGAATATGATATATGCAGTAAAAGGATTTCTTTCTCTTAATTGCTACCGGTGCTTATACTTGTTAGTTGTGAACTAGTCAAAGTGAAATATCGTACAGATTTTTTTTATTATATCTCTCAACGCCAAACTTGACAATATAAGGTCAAGATCGACCACATCAAACTTTACTGAAAGAGAATACAAAGAATATGTTCTGTTGACTTCTTCAATAAAAACATAGTAGAATATAATATAATGCGGGACCGGATTTGAAGCTCATGTACGATGTACCAACAATATTATTGACATTCTGTGACAGTGTGACACACGAAAGAAATGTCATAAGGTGAAATGTCATAAAAAATGTCACTAAATTTACATGTTTCTCTTACAAATGAAAAGTGTAACTAATGATAGTATCGGTATAGATCTATATGTAATGGCACAATAAGAGTGTGGGTATACATAGCTTTAGATTTTGTGACACCACTGTCCTATGATAAAATTCTCAAAACAATCCAAAAATGTACTTACGCATTTTATTAAGTGTCCAAGAACACTCACGGACAGACAGGACAGTTTTTTGTGTTACTAAAGGTTTGTCACTAAAACGTCACTTTTCTTGTAGTGAGAAGAGAATAAAAAGAAAATGCACTATTTATAATAGCGATATATGTCTTTTTTGGTATCTCCATGTCTCATCAACAAAAGTAATATAAGATCAACCATTGGCGCAAACAAAAAGGGTGTGAGAAAATATACACAATGTGTCGTGTTTGAAAAGATAAAATGTTTAATCTATATTGCTTATAAAAATTGAATACTCATTTTTGAAAATTTGAAAACTTAAATTAATGTAGTTTGTTTAAAATCTCTAAGTATTCCTTAATACTTTAAGCTTGATCAATTTCAAACTTGACAAATCTTAAAAAATACACGTTATATTAATTTTAAAAAGCACACGTTTTATATTTTTAAAAACATACACTTTGTATTAACGGTCGAATCGGAATCACAATTGCCGCTATATATAATCGCTTTACGTAGATATATGTCTAGTAATAAAATACTAATGTTGTTTATTTAATATTAAACTATAATTGAAAATAGTTTTATAATTCTTTATTAAGAAAATATCCTTGGTGTAGTAATATGTCCGCTTCTAAAATAATATTTCAGAAACCGGTAATTTTGAGATTAAAAGAAGTATACTCTTTACTTCAAACCCATGAAAGCTCAAGAAAAAAATGCCCTCTCAAAACCATCTTTTAACTAACTTGTATTTTAAAGGTATAATAATATAATACTCCTCCTGTCTCAAAATTATAATTTATATTGAGCAAATTACCAAAACGAACCATTTTCACTACTCATTTACGAATATGAACCTCGATCGAGTGAGAAAACATGGCCTCATGCGAGAGGCTAGCGAGATTACAAGGGCCATGAGTGTTGGGCGAGGAAAAGAGGCTAGGCGAGATTACTGGGTTGGGCGAGGTCAAGTGAATGGAGGCGAGGGTTTGGGCGTAAATGGACTTTGGGTGTGAATGGAGGCGAAGGTTTGAGCGAGTGTTTAAAATTTTTATGCTAGGCGAGTGAATTTCATATTAGGCGAATGTAAAAAAGCTAGGGGTATTGTTGTTTTGAAAGGAGGGCAGAGAAAGTTGCCTCAAAAGGATGACATTGAATAAAAAAATTACATGTAGCCCACCTGCTTTTTATTTTAAATAATTTTTTTCATAGTGTCATTTTATTTTATAATATATTATATTTGCATAGTGTCAAATATAGTGTAGGTACCCTTTTTAAGATATGTCACTAGACTAAAAAGTGACTGCCATGACAATGACACTTTAGTTTATTTTCGTAAACTATTAAAAAAGTTCATTCCAAATTTGGTATCTAAATGATTCATTTAAGTAATTTGTTAATCTATATTTCTCTTTGTGACGACTTAAAATAATTGTAAACTTTTCAAATTTAGTAATAAAAAGGGAATTTCGTGAAGGAATATATTCTATTCATGCTATTAAAATTGTAATGGCCAATTTTATTAAACTGCTTTTTATCTTTTAACAATAAGTTTTAGACGGATGGAGTATATTATAATATAGTTAGATGAGACACTCTAGCTATTCAACTTTCTCTTCGCTTAAATATTGTTAGAAATTTTGCTAGTTTGCTAATAATGAAGTTAACAATGGTGAGGTGAATTTTAGATCTCGTGACACGGGTAAACCTACTAATGTTAAGGTTGAAGTACAAATCCCTAAGTCGTCTGTTTTTGAAGTTCTTGCTAGATTTAGCTTCAGCTTGTATGGTTATTTTGTTGGTAAAAGAGTAGCATACCCGGTTGTTGAGTACTACGTCAAGATTGCATAGAAGAAGTATGGAATAGCCCGGGTCATGATGAATTCAAAGGGCTTCTTTTTCTTCAAATTTGATTTAATTGAGGCTATGAATGGGGTATTGAGAATGATCCATGGTTTATTAGATCTGCTCCTATTATCATGAAGAAATAAATGCCTAGGCTAATTTACTTAAGAAGATATGAATTGCACCCATTTGGGTAAAATTCTATGATATTCCTATTGTATGCGCATCGCAGACGGATTGAGCGCGATGGCTACACTAAGCTTGGTTACCCGATTATGCTTGATTCAGATAAGAGATTTATGTGTTTGCAATCATAGAGTCGTATGAATTATGCACATGCATTGATTGATATTAAAGCTAATCGGGAGTTAAAAGATGAGATAGTTATTGTTATTCCTTATGTGAAAGATGATGGAGAGGTTCTTTACATGGTGAGGGTGGAGTACGAATGGGAACCACCTAGATGTGGTATGTGTATGATATTTGGGCATGATAATATGTTATGTCCAAAACGGGTTGTTGAAAAACCATAGAATAATGGTTTCAACATGCCTCCTGATGCCTTCTCGTGGTACTAGTGGGATCTAAGGTTCGCTAAAACCTAACAAGTTTACTAAGTCGCTCTAATAAGAATTGGTTAGTTCAAGTGGTACAAAAAGCATTATGAAGTAGAGATGAGCTCAACTAATCCTTTTGATGCGCTTAATTCGATGAGAAAAATGATGAGCTTGGATTGAATGGGGGTCGTCAAATTCAGGTAAGAAAATTGTCCAAGATGTGGCTGGTTTGGCATATGGTAGTCCAAGTATTACACCTTTGGTTGCAAGGATTAATGAACTGGAAAGTTAGATGCTTGATGTGAAGCTTGTGCTAGTGGATGATGATGAGGAGTCGCTAAAAACGTGTAAATCAACGTTTCCTAGTTCTTCTTTTGTAGCTTCTGAAAAGGTTGATGATCCGGTTAACAAGGATAATGATAGTGAAGTATTTGAGTTATACAACGAAACTATTTGTTTTATGGCTTCTAAAAGCTCCAAAGTTTAAAAAACTTCTAAAAGTGGTAGTGGAGTGGGAAATAAATGCTTGTATGATCAATGGAAGGAAACTTATGATGAAGATCCGTACGATTATGATGATAATTGTGTTGATCCTGGTTAGGCTGATACTCAAATGTAGTTTGCTAATGCTTTTGAGATTATTCTTCATGGTCAACTTTAATAACATTTGTAGTAGGTCTTATAAGTGTGACATGTCATTCTTATCTATACTATCTATAATAGAAAAATGGTAAAAGTGAAAAGTGAAAAGTCAAGAAAGTGAAATGTGGAAAAAATTAAAAAGGAAATGTTGAAATAATAAATAGAAAGTAATTTCAACTATTAATATCTACATATGTTTCAAAAGGAAACTATTAATAAACATTGAAAACCGGGTTGACCCAGGATGCTTCAAACCCGGTGGGTTGACCCGGTTTAATTTGACTCGTTTTTTTGACCCAACCCGTCGGGTTGACCCGGTTTATATTGACTCGTTTTTTAACCGGAACGGTTCAACCAGTTGAACCTCCCGGGTCGAACCGGGTTTCAAAATATTATGTTAATCCCCAATTTCTCAAACTTTTACTATTTTTCGCTTATAACCCATAAACTTTTTATCACTAAAACTATCTTATTAAAAAGTACAATAAAACTTTCACAATGTACAATTTAAACAAGCTACAACATAATTCTAAATATAAAATAATTAAACATACTATATAATATTATTTTTAAACACCCTAAAATGACAAAGTACATGTTATTATATACATTATACAAATTAATAAAACACACAAAGCTTCATACAAGCTAACAAGTTGATGGTACATATAGTTTTGAAAATCGACGACCAACGGGTTCAACAGAAACCGGTGTCGCCACCGCTCGGCTAACCAATAATGACCATCCAAAACGAACTAGAGAGGACCCGTTGAAATCGATACAACCGGTGAATCGTGTCTCATCGAGATCTATTTTTCCTAAGATCGTCACAGGTACCCGCCAACAACAACGCGGGTACTTCGTTACACTATATATAAAGGAAAAACAAAAGTAAAGTGAAAATTTGAAACTATTAATACATATCGAAACCGGTTGACCTCGGACGCCTAAACCGTGGGTTGACCTCGCTTAATTTGACCCATTTTGACCCAACTCGTCGGGTTGACTCGGCTTAAATCGACTGCTTTTTCGACGGAATGGTTCAACGGTTGAACCACCCGTCGCACTGGGTTTCAAAACATTATGTTTAATCCCAAATCTTCAAACTTTTATTATTTTTCGCTTAGAACCCATAAAATTTTTTAACACAAAACGATCTGTCGTTATATAAAGATATTATATATATAAGTTTTTTTTCAAAAACGATTATAATGTTTTACAATTAAGAGAAAATATGTGTCCGTTAGTGCACATTTAACTTTTCAATAGGCTAAATACGCCCATTTCAAATGAAAAATGGGGCTAAATGTGCCCAAATCTTTTATAAAATAGCCAAAATTAGCCATTTTTTTTGGCTAATCACATTCATGCTAATTTTGGTACTTGCGTTATTCTTAACAACGGCACCATTAACTCCATCCTTGTTAGTTTTACGCGACAAGTAACGTGTGTTGTTAGTTTTTATTTTATAACCGATGTAATGTTTACTTTCATTTTCATTAAATGTTTTTATATGTTGTTTGATAGATATTAAGAATTTTGTTTGCACTTTAGTTATCGATAAGACAAACCGTCAGCAATTGCATTTTCATCTGCTCACTCTATTTTAAACGCTACACAAAACACTCACCACAAGATATCACAAATCATTAATTATCTCGACGCTAGAACACTGCCACCAGCGCAGGTGGTATCGCCAAGTGATACTTTAAGTATGAACCACATCCGTGCGCTTATTTTCACTTAGTTTTAGACCGAGATGTGAGATTTACCCACATTTATTGTACTTAATTACTGTTTGGGGTAATAAATTAATCGGAGAAACCATTTACTTTAAAAAAAAATATTGTTACAACTTTGCATGCTTGTTGTATTTTAATATTACGAGTCTCATTGATTTTTTTATTTAGATAGTTTAGCACACATACTCCCAAAATAGAATCAATTCGAGTTTGTAATTTTGAGATTGAATCTGTTATTTGTGCTTAAAATTTTTGTCATTATGATTTACTGCTTAGTAGAGGAGAGAATTTAAATTATCCATGTTTCCTTCTTGTTTTATTACTATTCTTAAGTTTTAGGACATGTGCTAATATATGCCGTCTTTTTAGAATTTTCTCTTGTTCGCTTATTAATAAAATTCTGCAAAAAACACCCGTGGAAAGTTGGTAGTCAGTGAATCAATTTCTTTTCACATTGAATATGATATGTGCAACACTAGTCAAAAGGATATTTTTCTCTTGCTACTAGTGCTTACACTTGTTACTTTGTTAGTATTGTGAATAACTAGTCAAAATTAAAGAAAATCGTGTGGAAAACTGGTAGTCAGTGATTAAATTTCTAATTTTCATAGAATATTGTGCAACACTAGTCAAAAGGAAAATTTTCTCTTGTAGTATTGTGAATAAGTAGTCAAAAAGAAATATCGGTTATCATCAATAATCAATGTCGAGATTTTTTTATTAAATCTCTCAATGCTACAAACTTGACAATATAAGGTCAAGATCCACCACATAAATCTTTACTTTACGTGTGCGTTAATTTGATAAAATGGTCCACTTTTTTAGTATTTGACTTCTTCAATAATAGTTAAATATTTTAATGGGTAATGCGCCGCTGCCTGATTAACTTGACCGGATTTGAAGCTCATGTACGATATGTACCAACAATATTATTGACATTCGGTGACACACAAAAGAAGTTTCACAAAGTGAAATGTCATAAGAAACCGTCACTACGGGTGTTGTTTATTAAGACGTTTTGGGTCGAATCGACCACCGATCTTACTAAGAAGAGCATTGAAAGTTTAAACTGAAAGAAATAATGTTGTTTGTTTTTCAGTATGAGTGTCCGAACGATTTTAAGTGCTCGCTTTTGCAATTTATTTAATCAACCAACGCAATACGATAATAAGAACTTATGTAAATATGAAACAAGACTTTTATCATAAATATAACTTAGTTAATAAACAATCAAATATATTATATAAAGTTTACAAACGAGTAAGAGCGCAGAAGACAAGTCCCACCTCTTATCGAGTAAGATGTTATATGTCTAACCCGGTCTTACTCAAAAGAAAAACAAACAAGAAAATCGTCGCCCACCTCTTACCGGTAAGAGTAAGAGGGCTAGAAGACATTTTTAAAAAAACAAACACACCCTAAGTTTACATGTTTCTCCTACAAATAAGAAATGTAACTAAAGATAGTATCGGTATAGATCTACATATAATGGCACAATAAGAGTGTGGGTTTATAGATTTAGATTTTATTAAGTGTCACAAGGACACTCATGGACAGTTTTTTATGTTACTAAAGATTTGTCACTAACACGTCACTTTTCTTGTAGTGGGAAGAAAATAAAAAGGAAATGTATAGTTGAGGAATTTTCATTTACTTACCTTTATTTTGTTGCTTACTGGGGACAAATTCCCACCATCCATTTAGATTAATCTAATGGTAGGATTAACCTAAGATTTAATAAATAAACATGTCCATGTTTTTTTCTTGTCTTTTGTCTTTTTTTTATTCATTTTTTGTCTTTTCTTTAATTCACGCTTTTTAAATTCATGCTTTTTTTAAATTCACGTTATTCACGCTTTTTTTAATTCGCTTTTTTTTTCACGTTACACTCATTGTCGCCCTGCTTTCATACGCCGTCTGCTGCCTGCTTTCACACGTTGTAGTCTTCCCCAAGCAAAGGTTGGGATTTACTAGTGCCATCCTTGGGATCTTTTGGTTCAAGTGAAGGTTTTGATTGTCTCGTCGGGATTGAGAATTGTCCACTGAGTCGCCAAGATCTTCTCGGTGTTCGAAGGACACTGTGTGATTTGTGGGTGCCCTCAATGGAATATTTTGATTTTTGTAAAGGGTTTTGGTGTCCCTCTCCTTAGCAGGTTAAGAATTTTTTGTTAATTCAGTAGGATATTCTCTCTGTTCCAAGGGCACTGATTGTGATTTCTCAGTTGTCTCCGAGGAATCTTTTGTTGGGCCATGTTGGAGGGTCTTTTGTTTTAGGGACTTCTATTTAATCTTGACCTTTTCATGATCAGGTTGTCCCTTTGAAGGATCAGAAGTCTGTACCTTGAGTTTAGGCACTTTCTTCACCTTCTTGGGTTTCTTAGTCCTTTTTTCATGAGACTCGGGAGGCGACTGTGGTGGCTTTCTCTAACACACTCAAAGATATAGGTTGTTGATGATGGAATTTTTCAAAACCGAATTAGTTCTACAATCCTCCTAGGCAAAGGTACCTAATCATTGCGGTGTTGTATAGGTAGGACAAAGGGATTGATCATTCTTAAGGAATAGTGAGTAGGTTTGAAATGTATGATGAAATAAGCCTAATGGTTGATGGAAGATTATTTTGGTATTTTAGGTTTATTTGAAAGCAAGTAAAATCTCGGAATCAAGGAGGTTGGTTTTAAACTACTAACTAAAATAAAAACTAAACTAATGACAAGAAAAGTAAATTTGTGAACTTCTTATAAGAGGAGAAGTGTATTTACTTATAATCTCATTACTCCCTAGTTATATCCTATTGTGTTGTCGAATTGACACGTCCTTGTTTATTGTAGTGTTGAGTATTTCTAATTCTCCGTTGTGGGATGATCATGCCTTACGCATATAGGTGATACGCGTACAACGCTGCTCGGGTCAAAGGAAACTTCATTTTCTTCAAGCAAGTTTTTAACCACCTAGCAAGGAACCTAATCGCTTTAGTGTAGTATTGTGGTAAGCCTCGGATTGATATCGCTCTCTCAGGGAAAAGGAATGCTAGTGAGAAATTACTACGCTAAGGTTGGGGTTGAGGAAGATTACATTTTATCTTTTTATATTTTTAGAAAATTGAAAGGTACGAATCTCGAGGTATTGGATTTGGGGTGGTACTTCACCGATTACTCTACTATCTATTTATCTATTAACCAAGCTATGGGTAGTCTATGTCTAATTGATGTGCTCGTATGATGATTAAAAATGTGTCTACCTAGATACTATTACTCCCTAGTTATCTTGTATTGGTGGTTGAATTGTCACGTCCTTATTCTTAACGCGTTGTGTTTTCTAAGGTCGTAGGGTGTGCATTCCCTAACTCTTTGAGGTCACCCTTAAGGGTACTAAACGAAATCCACTAAGTCATTCATAAACTAACTTTGAGGTTATCTTTGGCTTTTTAGCCTACAATAACTCTAGGCGATTATAAACTAATGTTCACAAAGATTACTCAAGCATTAAAAACACAACGATGGCCTATTGCAATCCTAAGCCAATTACAATTAAAATAAGAGACAAACAATCAATATTCAATAACTAGGTTTCATAGATCTAAGCAAACACACAAATAAATTAGCCGGACATGGTAAACATGCAAGCATACACACATACAATCGAAGACATAATGAAATCAATGAAGTAAATTACTTATTGATGACGCCTAAAATAAACATGTTTTTAGTAGCTTTATTGTTGGTTTTGTGCATGGTAATCGGTTATATTTATTCATAACTGTTGCAAAAGTGCAAAAGATGCGTATTGTGTATGTATATGTAGCCAGGCATCACGAATGATGAAAAAACGAAGTTTTTATGCACATTTGGAAGATTCTCGAAGAAGGAATTCGAGCTAGGAAGCTTTTGGATTCAATGATTTGGAAGCACAAAGATTTCTAAGTATCTACAAAGAAGGAAAGATCAAGTTTTGCCTTGGAAATCATCACGAGCAAAGAATGAAGCGATAAACAAGAAAGTCAACAAAAGTCAAATCAACACAAACCACCGGTTGGTCAGAACTGTGAACCGATCCGGCTGGGCAATGGTCAAATCAGAACCGATCCGGTTGCCATCAGAACCGATCCGTCAGATGCGCCGCAGCTTACACAAAGTTGCATTTATTGTTGCCTTAACTCCCATAATCATTGGAGGTCGATCATTTCTTGATATTAACTTGTTGGGAACGTTTTTGGTCGATTGAGCAAGCATATTTGGCTATATAATGAACCTAGTCCTAGTTTACTAGGTGTGACACAACCAAAAGTGTATTAGTTTACATCAAAACTAATACCAACCATATTATTCACCCAAAAGCTTAGTCCTTACCGAAAAACGCCCGTAAAAAGAGGAACAATTCTCATCTATAGTTTTGGTAATTTGAGTTATACGGTGAATCTAGGTGATCGAGGCGCGGTTGCTACAATCCACTAATTCTAATTCTTGTAATCGCAAAAGTTTAGGTATTCTATGAACTTTGTTATGGATTTCTATTCTCTTGAATTATTGGAATTACTTTGTTATGATTTGTGTTTAGTTATTATTATTATCATGGAGTAGTTTTGGGATATACTTGTGTGTTGGGATGTAGTTAATCATACTAGTGTTCTTATATATGATGCATGTATATATGATCTTGTTTAAATAAGTTTGTTGGAAAATACTAGTCTTGGTTTGATTTGTTGATAAAACATGTTTTAAGAAAAAGGACCGAAAGGATTTCTCTGTGTTTTATTCCAAAAGTTGAGTGACAAACTAGTATGGGATATGGTGATTGACAACCACCATGTTTGCTTATTAAAACAAGACTAGGAACATTTTCATCACTTAAAGGGTCGAAAGATTCGTAAGAACAAGTTTAATAAGAACATGTTGCAAACAAATGAAATTTCTCATGGATAATCATTAGATAAGGACCGAAAGGATTACCTATATGTTTTTGTTCTTAGAATGATTTTACAAACATATACCATGGTCAGATCATTTGCTTATGATTTGTGCATCACATCAAGAGTTTACACCAAACCTTCATGAATACTATTTATGATTGACTATAGACTACACACAAGTATATATATTTCTTATTAATGCATTTCACTATAAACATCACTATTTGAGGAAGCCTTGACAAGCTTTCTTGTTGGAATCTTTTCATCAAAACTATTTCAAACACATAATCCATTGGGACGATCTCGACTTACCCAACTTTGCTATCACGGACGAGTATACTTGCTCGTATGTGTTAATAGAATTAGACGGTTAAATCGTGTTTATAAATTTTTAAAACTTGCACTACACGTAACACATCAAGTTTTTGGCGCCGCTGCCGGGGATTTTATTTCAACTTTGATTTTCTGTAAGATTGGTAGTATTGGAATTGAATTTGGAAAAGTAAAAAAAAAAAAATTTTGGTTAAAAGCTAACCGATTCGGTTGCTTTGCAACCGAATCCGGTTAGAGCTACGGAGTGATTTTTTTTTTATTTCTGATTTCATGGTTCTAGTTTGCTTAGTGATTTGTGTTATAGTTCCTAGAGTAATTCTTGTCATTTTAGATTTTATTTACAGATTATGTCTTGTAGTTTAATGATTTGTTAGATTTATTTATATTTCTCTTTATATTTGTTATTATTAGTTAATTAGTTTTAAATTAATTCAAGTTTTAATATTAATGATTAGATAGTAATTTTTCAGTTATATGGTTTAATTATCTTTATGGTAGTTTTTAATTGGTAGTTAATATAGTTTTTAGTTTAATGGTTTAATTATTAAGTCATTAATTATTGGTTTATGAAGAGTCTTAATTAATTTAGAGTTTAGTACACTTAATGATTTCTTAATTCCAATTAATATTCAGTTTTTTAAAAAAAAAAAAAAAAATTGTGTTGATCTAGCCGATCGGTTGCAACCCGCAACCGGATCCGGTTAGATCACTTGGTCTAGTTATTACCACCAACCGAATCGGTTGGTGAGCCAACCGATCCGGTTGGAGCTCTCGGTAAAATTTTTTGTAATTTTTAAATTTTGAGTTTTAACTTATGTTTTTAGTTTTGTTAAGTATCTTAACTTGCTTAGTATATGTTTCTATAGTTTGTTCTTGTTTTTACTAACTCTAACGCTAATGATTCGGATTTTGTTTTGTTTTGTTTTGTCAAGTTTAGCTAGTTAGTATGGGTAGTTTGAGTGGAATCTCGGAATACCTTCGTACTTTGGATGAAATGTTCAAGGACACCGGAAGTTCACTGGAAAAGATTGGAGGTATCTTGGAAGAGAGTAAGAAAGGTTTGGGGATTGATACGGTTAATATGGAGGAAACGGGTGAAAACAAGGTTCAACTTCCCAAGAAGGGAAGAGTTGTAGTATTCACACAAGCACCTTTAACGGTGTATGATTCGCCACTAATGAGGTTTGGTACGCCTTGTAGTGTGAAGGAGTAAGTGCTTGGGACGCCGAACTTAATATGGCTTATGGAGAAAACTACATTGTGGAGAAGGTTCTTGATTTAAATTGGTCATGTACGTTTGACTATGAAGCATATGGAAGAAGGATGGTTAAAAATCTTAAGGTCAATATTCATGGACACATTTTCAAACGGATTTTGTTGTGTTAGAAGAAGGGAATGCGGATGAACCCATCGTATGTTTTGGTCGAGACTTTCTTGTCACGACCAAGTGTCAAGTTGATTTTGCAATAGGAGAAATGAGGATTAATATAACTGATTTGGAAGAAGGAAAAGGAGTGAACGAGATGCTAGTGGAATTGTGTGCCAACATGGAAGAGAAAGATGTGGAAATAGTTAAAATGGGGAAAGCAAATCGGAAGAAAACTTCATCAAACAAACTAACCCCAACCACAACCACCAACAAAAATGATTACACACCATCATCACCTCCCACTACAAATACTTTCAAACCTTTAACTGACAAACAAAAAGAAGCTATTTTAGAAAACCTAGAACAAAAGTTTCTTGAGTTTAATGAGAAGAAACATGTGATAGAGGTACTTCAAGATTACGTGCTCTACCGTAAGAAATTGGATGCGGTGATGCTAGCAAGGGCTAGGTTGGAAGATAAGAATCTAACGGAGGAGGAGAGAGATAGAATTTTGTTTAGAGGCATGCCACGGAAAAAGAAGGATCTGGGTAATTTTGTGTTGCCAATAAAAGTGAATGGGACTACACCAGTTTATGCTTTAGCCGATACGGGGTCAAGTGTTAATGTTATGCCCTACCCATTGTTTATGACTTTAGGTCTAAGTAATCCACAACCAAATCATTCGAAGCTTCCTATGGCGGATAATTCTCAAGCGAAAGCAATGGGAGAGGTGAAGAATGTGAGAGTGCAAATTGGCTATCAACCGTACTTGGCCGATTTTCTTGTCCTAGACATTCCGGTGGACAAGAGTTTACCACTACTATTGGGGAGACCATTCCTACGAACTTGTGGTGCAATTTTAGACATGGGAAGAGGCACAATGACTATTGATGATGGGATTTCAAAGCAAACATACTATCCGAAACCAAGAGGACCAACTTTGGAATTTATGGAAGAGTTAGAATGGATGGAAGCAAATGATGATTTGACTTGTTTTGAAGTGGGACGTGATACCCAAGGAAACCCAATGTATGGACCATTAGCTCCGCCTTATTTTGATATAGAGGATGAAATGGAACGTGCATTAGCGGTGGAAGCATTCTATAACCCATCCAAAAACATACTAGTCTACAAGAAGTTGACCGACTTTTTAGGTTCTTTACCGGTGCAACTTAAGAATTTGGAATGGAGACCCGAGGGGTCGGGCATTTACAAGAGGCAAAATGGAGATGGAGAATGGCATGTTAAGTTCGATATACTATGTCCGGACGGAAGAAGATTCATGAGGAAGTTCAAAACTTTTGAAACATACCGTGAGTTGACCGGAAAATTTCAAAGTGAGGACATCCTAAGACAAGAGTATTTCGAGGAATTCTAAGGAGAAGACAAGGGACCATAATAAACAAGCAATTATTTGCTTGAATTTCATGAACTATTTTTTTTGATTTTATGCATTTAGGATTTTTTTTTGTTTCTCATTTCAGTTTTACATTTTTATTTTTATGATTGAGGTTATTTGGTTAATGCATTATGACTATGAGTTTTAGTTGAAGTGATGATTTGAGTTTTTAAGATTGGATGATTCTTGAAATTTCCAAATGGTGGATGAATGTTGTGTGCATCTTTAACAGGATTTTTGAGTAAAACAATTGTTGCTTGGAAGGTAAATGCCTAAGTAACATGAAAAAATGCAAAAGTTGGCAAAATGCATGCCGAAACGGTTGTGTCCATGACTGAACCGGTTGCATACAAGTATATATACCAAAAATTCACTTTTACAGAAAAACACACACACACACACACTAATTCTCCAGCTGGGTTTTGTAAAATTCGTCTAAGAGAAGCTAATTGAAGATTGTTTAAGTTGTAGGAGAACATCATGGCACCCAAACAAGTAAGCATCTACATTCAATTAACTCAATTGAGGTGTAATTAGAGGATTTGATTCGAATTGCATATTAGGTCACTAATTTGGGGGTTTTTGTTCTAATTCGAATTAAGTTGTAATATTTTTGGATTAAGTGGGTAATTGATATACGAATGCATTGCAAGAAGAATTGTATTGATTGATTCAACTTGGGATGAATGTTAGATGATTGAATTTTCGGATTTAATTAGGTTGTGCTAGTGAATCAAGTTAAGTTGCAATTGGTGATTCCTAATGGTAGATGATGTGTTTTTATGAGTAATAGATGCCACATTTTTAATTAGAACTAGTGATTGAAGAACATAGGTCTTATTAAGTTGAGTTCTAAGATGATGAATGTGTGATGATTTGAGGTTTGAAAAGCGAATTTAGAGTAATTCAAGGATGTAGAAATCATTGAGAATGTTAGAATGCGATCAGGAGTGGATTGGACTTAGAAAATTCGAGTGAGTAATGGTTTAAAAGGCAAAACCTTATGCAGATTATATAACCGATCCGGTTATGCAACGCAACCGACCGGTTGGATTTGGTCAAAGGAGTAACCGATGCGGTTTCTGCAACCGAATCTGGTTCCGTGTTCGTGTTGAAAATTTTTGAAATTTCAAGTGGACCTTAGAGGGTTCCATGAACCTTCCCGCTTATTCTAACACTCTTATATTTTCTTATATTTATGATTTCTACAGAGAATTGTTGTAGGTAGCTCAAGCTCGAGGCCAGCTCCAATGAACCCGATTGTTACGAAGTTTTGTCAAAGGAACGAGAGGAAGAAAGTTAAGTATAGCTTGAAGACGGAAGCAAATGCCAACTTAAAGTTCAAAGATCTCACCGACGGGGAGAAGCATGCTTTCCGGGAAAGGTTATCGAAATTACAAAATAGGACATGTTTGGTTCCGAGGGTGATTGATTGGGATTTGTTTGCGGAGTATGATTGTGAAGAGGAGTTGAGAAGAATGATGCGAACATCTTATGTGTATCCAGCGGATGGGGATTCGTTCGATGATTTGTCATGGGAAAGACCATTTAGCATCGATGAAGAGGTCTATCGAGAATGAGCCACATGAGGTTAATCATCGGTTATTTGAAGCTCACTTTTCGAGGCTTCGGAGGTTTGAAAAAGACTTTCCTAGTATACCCACCTATTGGAACCGAGTGGGAGATCCTTCTTGCACTAGGAGGAATGCCGCGACCATCAAGAATCCGTTAATGAGGATACTTCACAAATTGATAGTGACTGGGCCGTTTAATAGGTATGGAAGCAGGGACAAATGTCAGAAATCGGACTTATGGGTTATGATGTTACTGGAGGAAACTAAGGATGGTAATGCGATTTGGCAGATAGCCGAATATTTGTCTAGGAGGGCCCCGGGAATCAAGAGCAATAGCAACATTTGTGGAGGACATTTTGTGACAAGGTTGGCGAAGAATCTTGGGTATTATGTTGATGAGGAATTGGCTAAGTGTGGAGAGCCAAAGTATAGTGAGATATGGAGTGCAAATGGTTTTGGGAATGCTTTGAATAGGAAATTGAAAACCTTGGGGTTATGGGTTGAAAATCAACAACAACAACAACAACTACCACAAGAAGCAGAAAGTATACCAATGGGGAACGCAGCGGGTACATCCAGAGTTTTGATTCAGTTGGGAGAGTGGAACCAACATTTAGATGAGATTCAATGTAGGGATGTGTGGAGAGACTCGATGATGTTGAGAAACAACTACATCAATGATTATTCAATGCCTATCTTTCAACACATGGCTCGTGAGGCCTATTACGAGTTGCCACCCTATAATCCACCCAATGTTCCACCATATCCTTTTCCCTACACTTCTTATCCTGGAACCTATCCATATCCATATCCTGGGTACGCACCATTTCCTGATCCAGTGCCCGCATATGGTCGATTACCTGAGATTGGTGGAGCAAGCTATGATGTTGAAGGATCGTCATCAGGAGTTGGAGGAAAGAAGAAGAAGAGGAGAGTTCGTTCGGAGATTGTGGACGAAAACTATGTAACCGAGAGTGATGATGATGATGAGTATGATGATGAAGAAGGGGACGAGATGAGCGAGGACGACGAGTGATCGTGGATCATTCGTGATTTGTGGTTTCAAAGGCAATGGTTATGATGTGATAAACAATATTATTTCTATCTCTTTAACTATTTCTTTAGGATGATTAACATATTTTGCTTGGTTTTATCTTGTTTTTAGTAGCATTTGCATTTGGATTGTTTTGTTTTGTTTTGTGTATTGTGTGTTGCAGTTTTTGTTTGCAGGATGGATGTGTCGGAAGCTTATTGATGGTCAAATATTTGGAGTTGGATAACTCACATGCTTTCTTATGACCCAATATGTGTTGCATATTCTATCCCGTGGTATCTTTTAACTATTTCTTTTCCCATTTTCTTTACTTTGAAGTTCATTTTATTACATTGAGGACAATGCAAAACTTAAGTATGAGGGAGGAAGAAAATAGGAAAATGATACACATTTTAATTTTAGATAACTTTGGATGCAAGTAATTAGAAGGAATTCGCCTTGATGGTCTAGTTGTTTTCACGCATTATTGATAAATATTAAAAATAACTTGGGAATTTCAATGGTAATATGAGGTTTTGAAATTTTTGATTTGAACCGAATTACGAAGTAATTCATTTTGGATTCGATAGCATTTTCTAGCACGCATTATAGCCTTTTTCCATGCAATTGTGAGGTTTCGTTTTGTATAAAACACATCTTTTGTTTTATATTTGCTATGAGTGTGCCGGTGATTATGTCGATTCTAGAACTTGTACTAGTTATGCATTACGGTTAAAATCACTCTCGAGTGATATAAATTTGTTCAAGTGATAAGAGGCATCGTAGGATTTAACCCAAATGGCCTTCCGTTTACATCTAATGATATATTAGCTAGCCACATCGGTTAGTTAACCACCCTTATAAGGACTCATTTGTTAGTGCTCATCTTTAGCACTAGATACCCTTAGTTACACCCTTTGAGCCTATCTTTTCATTTGATAAAATCCAGAAAAATACAAAAAGATTTTACACTTTAAACTTTAGCCAACCCTTGTCATGTCTATTGGTTTGTTGCTAGTTGTTTGGAATGTTAGATTGTTTTTGATGATTATGAAGAAGCTACACTTTATTTATAGTGTGTACAATTCTCCATCATAGATGAAAGAGACGTCTTTCTCGATTTTTTTGGTGGTGTATGCTTACACTAAGTGTGGGGTAATTTTGTTATGTTGAGGGAAAAAAAATGGTTATAGCCAATGAGCTATATGAAGGATATTGATTAGCCAATGAGCTAAATTGAGTTATACATATTTGCGGAGATCGATATTTGAAGAGGTGAAATATTCATTTACGGGATTGTGGTTTGTATGATGGCTAGCAACATGGAGGTTTAGACTTGACTTTATTTTCTTTTAACACCAATTTCATAAACCATCCCATGCCTTATCCATACCCTTTATGAACCCTTAGCCTTAACGATATAACCCGAATAAAAGCCCTCTTTGATGAATTTATTTTCTTTGTGTTGATACTTGTACAAGCTTATGGTAAAAAGCATTGATCATGACTAGGCATTGAGTGATTTACATATACCCACCAATATATGAGTGTTGAGTGAATTCTTAAAATCATTCGTGAGGTGTTCTAGTTATGTTATCTAAAGTGTCTGGTTCATTTTTAAAAGTTTTCACATATTAAAAGCAAACTAATGATTATCTCTTTCGGGATGATTGTTACATTTTTGGAACCATGGTGTCAAGACCATTGAAATCAATCTTTGAAAATGTTAGACCTACTCGAGGGCGAGTAGAACTTAAGTGTGGGGGAATTTCATGACGCCTAAAATGAACATGTTTTTAGTAGCGTTATTGTTGGTTTTGTGCATGATAATTGGTTATATTTATTCATAACTGTTGCAAAAGTGCAAAAGATGCGTATTGTGTATGTATATGTAGCCAGGCATCACGAATGATGAAGAAATGAAGTTTTTATGCACATTTGGAAGATTCTCGAAGAAGGAAGTCGAGCTAGGAAGCTTTTGGATTCAATGATTGGGAAGCACAATGATTTCTAAGTATCTACAGCAAGGAAAGATCAAGTTTTGCCTTAGAAATCATCAGCGAGAGCAAAGAATGAAGCGTATAAACAAGAAAGTCAACAAAAGTCAAATTAGCACAAACCAGCCGGTCGGTCGTAACTCGTAACCGATCCGGCTGGGCAAATGGTCAAATCGTAACCGATCCGGTTGCCATCGTAACCGATCCGGTTGCATGCGCTGCAGTTACACAAAGTTGCATTTATTGTTGCCTTAACTCCCCATAATCATTGGAGGCCGATCATTTCTTGATATTAACTTGTTGGGAACGTTTTTGGTCAGTTGAGCAAGCATATTTGGCTATATAATGAACCTAGTCCTAGTTTACTAGGTGTGACACAACCAAAGTGTATTAGTTTACATCAAAACTAATACCAACCATATTATTCAGCCCAAAAGCTTAGTCCTTCATCAAAAACGCCCGTAAGCAAGGAGGAATAATTCTCATCCATAGTTTTGGTAATTTGGAGTTATACGGTGAATCTAGGTGATTGAAGGCGCGTGGTTGCTAAAATCCACGAATTCTAATTCTTGTAATCACAAAAGTTTAGGTATTCTATGAACTTTGTTATGGATTTCTATTCTCTTGAATTATTAGAATTACTTTGTTATGATTTGTGTTTAGTTATTATTATTATAATGGAGTAGTTTTTGGATATACTTGTGTGTTGGGATGTAGTTAATCATACTAGTGTTCTCATATGTGATGCATGTATATATGATCTTGTTTAAATAAGTTTGTTGAAAAAATACTAGTCTTGGTTTGATTTGTTGATAAAACATGTTTTAAGAAAAGGACCAAAGGATTTCTCTTGTGTTTTATTCCAAAAGTTGAGTGACAAACTAGTATGGGGATATGGTGATTGACAACCACCATGTTTGCTTATTAAAACAAGACTAGGAACATTTTCATCACGAAAGGGTCGAAAGATTCGTAAGAACAAGTTTAATAAGAACATGTTGCAAACAAATGGAATTTCTAAAGGATAATCATTAGGATAAGGACCGAAAGGATTACCTATATGTTTTGTTCTTAGAATGATTTTACAAACATATACCATGGTTGGGGATCATTTGCTTATGATTTGTGCATCACATCAAGAGTTTACACCAAACCTTCATGAATACTATTTATGATTGACTATAGACTACACACAAGTATATATATTTCTTATTATTGCATTTCACTATAAACATCACTATTTGAGGAAGCCTTGACAAGCTTTCTTGTTGGAATCTTTTCATCAAAACAATTTCAAACACAAAATCCCTTGGGACGATCTCGACTTACCCAACTTTGCTATCACGGACGAGTATACTTGCTCGTATGTGTTAATAGAATTAGACGGTTAAATCGTGTTTATAAATTTTTAAAACTTGCACTACACGTAACACATCACTTATCTTGATGTAAAATATGGTATGAGAACCCTAAGATACTGCCCAAGACAAACCAAAATCGTTTTAGGGTTTTACTCCACAATTCTACCTCTTTAAAGTCTGAAAATTCGAATTCTATATTAAGAGTTACAACTGCGACGACGTCACTCTTTAATTATGACGCCGTCGGATCGCCGCCATTAGGGTTTCGTCTTGGCCAAGTCAAATTTGTGACGGCGTCACGTTGTGGTTGTGACGCCGTCGGCTTCATCTTCCGACGCCGTCGATACGGATCTAGGCCGTCCGAGTTGTGACGCCTACTTTAAAGCTGACGCCGTCAGGTTCAAAATAGCAATTTCACTCCTGAGCCGTCGCAATTAGAGGGATGACATCACCCTTTATCTGTGACGCCGTCGGGTGCATTTCCAACAACTTTAGTGTCTTGATCTTGACTTTAGCCATTTTCTTCACATATTCACGCCTTTTCGTCCAAATAAGCATCATTCCAACATTTTGCCTTCAAGAGACCTAAAAAGTGAAAAGGAACGAAATTAAGCAGTAACGGATATAAAAGTGGTCGATTAAGGGCTTAAATGACCCCTCAAAAGTGTACCTTTTAAATCCTTATCAAATATCCCTACACTTGGTATTTGCTTGTCCTCAAGCAAATGTGCTTTCACCAATTAATTTATAAGTTGGGGGCATGAAGCATTGGTTTAGAACAATTCACAACAAGTATAAGCCCATAAAAGTCATAACAAGCATAGAAATTACATACTAGCACCTCACAAGTGGTGTTTGGATACTCTCATCTCTCGGTGTATATGAAATATATCAAATTGGAAATGGAAGATAAACACTCATTAACCGGTCCTAGTACATAGATTACCATAGGCTTGAGACTAGATCAAACCTCCATCGCTTTGGCGTAAGCACCTAGGAAAAAACTATCTAAGAGGTCTTTTAAAGGGTTGTAACGTTAGGCTTACGGTAGGGAAAACAAAAGGTTTGGTTGGATAGGCAATTTAGTGGTGGCAAGTCAAAAATCTTTATGTTACAAGCATGAGAAGAATGGCGTTGCTAAGCCAAGACTCGACACTCTAAACTCTAGATAACTTTAAAACAAACAAACATAAATTTAAAGATAGATGTAGGATGGTAGCCCGTATGTTTTATTCATTTTTCATTTTTTATTTTATTTTTTAATCAATCTTTTTTCGATTTTTTATTTTTTTCATACACTTTTACTCTACCATCCACTAAGTCATTCATAAACTAACTTTGAGGTTATCTTTGGGGTTTTAGCCTACAATAACTCTAGGCGATTATAAACTAATGTTCACAAAGATTACTCAAGCATTAAAAACACAACGATGGCCTATTGCAATCCTAAGCCAATTACAATTAAAATAAGAGACAACCAATCAATATTCAATAACTAGGTTTCATAGATCTAAGCAAACACACAAATAAATTAGCCGGACATGGTAAACATGCAAGCATACAAACATACAATCGAAGACATAATGAAATCAATGAAGTAAATTACTTATCTTGATGTAAAATATGGTATGAGAACCCTAAGATACCGCCCAAGAACCAAAATCGTTTTAGGTTTTACTCCACACCCTACCTCTTTAAAGTCGAAAATTGAATTCTATATTAAGAGTTACAAGCCGCGACGACGTCACTCTTTAATTATGGCGCCGTCGGATCGCCGCCATTAGGGTTTCGTCTTGGCCAAGTCAACTTTGTGACGGCGTCACATTGTGGTTGTGACGCCGTCGGCTTCATCTTCGGACGCCGTCGAATATGGATCTAGGCCGCCCGAGTTGTGACGCCTACTTTAAGCTCGACGTCGGTTCAAAATAGCAACTTCACCCCGATCCGTCGCAATTAGAGGATGACGCCACCCTGTCTGTGACGCCGTCGGTGCATTTCCAACAACTTTAGTGTCTTGATCTTGACTTTAGCCAATTTCTTCACATATTCACACCTTTTCGTCCAAATAAGCATCATTCCAAAGATTTTGCCTTCAAGAGACCTAAAAGTGAAAAGGAACGAAATTAGCGAACGGATATAAAAGTGGTCGATTAAGGGCTTAAATGACCCCTCAAAAGTGTACGTTTTAAATCCTTATCAATAGGACTAATATTCTCAGTGTACGACGCATATCTAAATTGTCAAGCACACCTTTCGATTGGCCTACGCATTAACTACTCACTTCTAATTAATTAACCTAAGAGGTAAGTTATTAATGAATCAAATTTTAGTGGACGCTCAAGCTAGTATAATTTTCCCTAGCTAATTTTCTAACTCCTAACGCACACATAACAAAACAAGAGATGACAACATAGCAATCAATAACTAGGTTTCATGCAATTCTAAGCAAATACTAATTAATCTAACCTAGCATGGTAATAAAAAGAGAAGCAATTAAAGTAATGAAACAATAACACATAGACATGATTGAATGATTATTTATATAAGTTATCTTTAACAAAACATGAGGTCTTCAATGGCCAAAAGGCCTACAAAAGTCGTGAAATTTGTCTAGGGTTTGATCCTCCAAAGTTTCATACTCAATAATGAAAACATTGCGAATATATATATATATATATATATATATATATATATATATATATATATATATATATATATATATATATATATATATATATATATATATATATATATATATATATATATATATATATATATATATATATATATTTACAATTGTGACGCGCCACGTTGAGGTTGTGACACCGTCGGCCGCCGCCTTCTAGGGTTTCCATATTGAACCGACATAGTTGTGACGACGTCACGTTGAGGTTGTGACGTCGTCAACTTTCAAAAAATTGGTCTTGACGCTGTCAGCTTGAGGTCATCTATAGAGCCTGTAGTGTCAGCACCCCCTAGGTGACGACGTCATGTTGTAGCTGTGATGCCGTCATGGGACCTTCTCGTGACTGTTTTTCTGTTGTTTTCGTTTTCTTTGTTTTTCATCCAATCGAGCTCAAAACATGTCCCTTTTCCAGCATTTGCTTCCCAAGTACCTAAAACTCAAATAAAAATAATTTAGGGCAATAAATGATCAGATATATACAAATTTAGAGGCTAAATGTCCCTTTAAAAGCGCATGGAATTACACCTCATCAAATATCCCTACACTTGGAATTTGCTTGTCCTCAAGCAAATGTACTTTTATCATAATCAAATTACAAGCTCGGGGGTATTTAGCATTAGTTCAAAGATAGTTTACAACATAACGCGTTCTACAATAGTCCTAACAAGCACGAAAATTATATACTAGTACCTCACATAAAGTGTTTGGATTCTCTCATCTCTCGGGCGTATAAATGATATTACAACATGCAAACGGGAAAATGAACACTCTCTACCTGTCATAGAACATAGATTACCATAGGCTTGATAAAATATCAAACCTCCACTACTTTGGTGTAAGCATCTTGGAAAAACTATCAAAGAGGTCGTTATAAAGCGTTGTAACATTAGGTGTAAGGGTAAGGAGAACACGATTTTGGAGGATATGGAGAAATTTACTGGTGTCAAGCTAATTATATAAGTTAATTATATGTACAATGTGGCGTTGCTAAGCCAAGAATCGATAAACCAATTCTAACACTTTCGTTGCTTTGCTTGACATTTTTTGACTTAAACAAAAGCGGGATGGTAGTCCGTATGTTCTTCTTTTTTCTATTTTATAGTTTTTTTTTTTTTTTTTTTTTTTCACACTTTGCCCTACCATCTTTTGATCTGCTATAACGTAAATAACATATATAACTTAGGATTTATAATTGAATTCCTACACTTGAGTTTTGCATAAATATAAACTAAATAATGACCCGAATTGCGAGGATCAAAACATGTGGAGTAATAATTTGACTTTATTCACCATTACTCCATAATAATACAACCATCATTCCCAATCTTCCTAAAACTGTATTTACATGATATGACTCGACTTAGCAACCATGTAACCCAATAGACAATTAACTAAGGGTTTAACAAATATGGTTTCACAATGATGCACTAAAAATGAGTGCATACAAGGAAGGCTAGGATGATTTGGGTGTAACTTTTCAGTGGGGTGTAAACAATGCTTTTCATTAATATTTCAGAATCCATCGAAATATCATGAGAACCACGAAAAGATAGGCTTAGAAGTGTGTACTAGGGGTATTTTGTACTAAAAACAAGGGTATGGGGAAATTACTTGACGAATGAAGTCAATATAATTATAAAAAAAAGTACGCTAAAAATAAGGATTATCCTAATGCCTCTTATCATATAGTAAATCATAATCACACGAATGTGAGCTCACTAGCGATCTCATAATGCATCACTAAAGCAAGTTCTAGAATCTATATACTACCAGTACACTCTCAAGCATTAATGGTAAGGTTTTTGTGCTAGCTATATAAATCCTATCCACGAGGAGCTTTATTAAGACTAAACTTTCACTTGTAAATGTAATAAAAAAAAATTAATTTGTGCTAACATCACCTTTACAAGTTTTTCTTTCGATTTATTACACAATTATTTAAGAACAAGACAAATAAGAAATGCGTGGGTAGTTTCTAAGATGTCCCTTTTTATCCTCCCTAGGCTTATTTTAAATATTGTCCCCAATGTTCTAAAAGTACCAAAAATGGTAAAGGGAAAAATAAAAAGACATGAGAGAAACTAGTACTCCCTTGATTTGCTCGGTATGAATGAAAAGCGAAAATACGATTAAATTCTCATCCAAGAAGATGTAATAGTCCAATGATCCGCTTCTTGTCCAATATATCATGTAAATCTTAAGATAGCAAAAGCGAAACCTCGCATAAAATCGGTGGTAGATATAATATAATATACATTGTATTTATTATTAATTAAACTAGAAAGAAAATAAGATATAATGCTTGCAAAATAAATTTTACAATAATCTGGAAATTTAAATATTCTAAAAAATCTTCAAAAATTAAATTTCAACATTAAACAAAAATCTAGAAAATATAAGTGCTACAGTACCTGACGCCGTCAGGGAAACCTAACAGATTCTTTACGTTTTGCTTTCTAGAAAAAACTTATCTCAACTCGATACAAGCATTTGACTCAAATAAACACACAAACAAGATAAAATATATATGCTAATTTTAAATTGTAAACTTTTCATGCTTGAATATCGTTCTTTAGAACCAAATAAGAATTTCCCTACACTTATCTTTTTGTAAAATACCATTATATCCAATTAAGATGAGGTTAAAAACAAAATAAAGTATTTTCCCAAATGATTCAAACATGGAAAATTAAGCAATTATAAGAAAGCATATATATGATACAAAAATGAAAACATAAAACAAATAAACATGGGTTGCCTCCCACTAAGCGCTTTTCTTTATTTATGAGGCTTGTAGCTAGACACAAAGTCATACCTCTTTGCCCTTCATGTATATGATCTATGTCTAGAACTTCATTTGGATCATATGTTTGAAAAGTTTCCTAGTAGTAGCGGTTGTTTGCTAAGATCTTACAAATCTTTCTCTATCCGGATCTATTAATCCAATCATAATATGCGAAAATCCATCCCCACCGATTAATGGTATTTCCAATTTCTACCATTCTTGCCTAAAACCTCCGAATCCTTGTTATTTGTCTTATAATTAATTGCTATTACCCCCAAGAAATCCGTCATCTGTCTAAACACTAGTGCATCTCTAAATGGGTTAAGCTCCGAATTATTTGCACACTCACAATCTTCGTGAGGATTCCTATCCACAAATTTATATTCTAGATAGAAGGGACGTTGATGACCTATGATATTTTCGGGGTGAAGGCCATAACTCTGTCATCTAGCTTGAGTTTTCCATGATGGGTCATCCTCGTCTCCATCGTCATGCTTCTTAACCTCAAAATTTGACCTACTATATCCTTCACCTATAACTATATTGGATTTCCTACAATCGATAATAGCACTTATGGTTGCTAAAAATATTCTCCCTACAAGCAATGGACGTGCCGAGTCTTCCTTAACATAGAGCACATAAAATCTGCCAAGACAATTAATTTCTCTATATGTGCATGATGCAGGTTTTACTGACCAGGTTTTAATATTTATAATGTCTCGTTATACCTATGGTCTACCCTAATGCACTAACAGGAAGTGTACCCGGTCGTGTGTAGTGTAGTATTTGGTAAAACCGAGGTTGTCCCAAGAGCTATGTGAGTTGGATTAATACTAAGTCTAGGTGTCACAGATTTTAAGATGGATTAATTAATAATCTAATAAAGCAAGTAAAGGCAAAGGTTGTGATCAATAAAGGAGAGTGGTGCTAACCTAGTTATTCATCCTAGCTAGTAATGACTACGTCTAATTACTTCCAATTACTTGAGTGGGGTCAAAGTCGAAGACAACATTTGGTCAATTTGCCCTAACCTATCGGCAAAGATGCCACCATCGGAGAAGTCGGTGTCCCTCATAAGTCCAGCTTGTTCCTGCTCCCTGTCGAGTCATTAAGTACCGCTACATGCTAGACTTATAATAGTGAGTTCCGGGCATTAGCAACTTAAACACTCACCCCCTAATTCTTAAGTTCATCCAAACGGTAGGTGATCAGTTGGTCAAATCGCACAAGTAGAAAGGGTTGTCAATTGGTCATATCTTACCCTTCCTGTCTCAGTCTAGTCACTTAGGGTCAGTTGGTCATATCTCCTAAGCAACTAGCCTCTACCGCCATTCAAAACTACCGAAACAAGGGTAGCTACCATTAAACTATGCATGCATACACTTAGAAATAATTATACGGAAGTAATATAAACACAAACAAAACAATTAAGGAATCATAACTAGGCCAGCACCAAGAGATGCTTAGCCTCTCATATTAACCATACAAATCAATTCAATATTCAATGTTACGAAATGCATGAATCTAAAGTAAAGAAAAGAAAAAATGCTAATGCTTATCGTAGGGGAGTGATTTCTCCCTTAGAGACAGCTCCGTACGCTCCTCTAGACCTGCCTTTGGCTTCTTCCCACGTTCTTTGGTTGTGGTGTGTGAAATGGGATGCTTTGAAATCTTTGGAAATCATGGGGTATTTATAGGCGGATATGGGTTCTGGTGTAACCAATAGAATAGTTACCCGTAATCTTCTATTTCTTCGTAATTTGCACTAGATCTGCTTGGTTACTGGTAACCTTAAAGTAGTTACGCCAGTATCTTCAATAATTCTTGGTTACGCGTAGTTTATGCAAGAGTTCAACAGAGTTATCGCCGATGCGGAACCTCATTTGACCTAATATAATTCTGTTGTAATCTTTTGGGAGAGTTACGCCGTAATCTTCTCGATGAGTTGGCTTTACGAGACACGCTTTAGTTACGGCGTAATGTGAGAGATGAGTTACGCGTAACTTCTTCAAAGTGAGCATACTATGATAAATCTTTGATAATTCTCAATTCCGCGTCTCTTTAGCTCCAATGCTCATAATTTACACGAAAGTGGAATATAATGGAAAACAAGCGTAAATCCATATAAATAATATAAATTACAGGCATTATCGGGGGAAATTGACACTAAATATTTAGGATAATTTGATGTTATCAGTGCATCAACATTTTTAAAAATTCCTGTTGGATGAACTATGCTCCTATCGGCTAAACCTATTATCATTTTCATGTCTTCTAGCTTCTCGAATCTAAGGTGTTTGTATAGAGATAATGGAAGAAAATTTAAGCACGATTCTAAATCGACTAGTGTATCTATAGGGTCAGAATTTCCTATCCGACAAGGACAAACAAAGATTACGGGGTCATCAATCTTTTCAGGAACTTGTTTTTGAAAAATTTCGGTTCCATTTTTTCCTAACATAACACATTCCACATATTTATCCAAAAACCCGTTATAATAAGGAGCATGAGTTTAAACATCAAGAACCGGTTGTTTGAGGTAAATATCTTTGAATTCTTCATCAAAAGTTGTTTCGGTTCTTGGTTGGTCGGTGTTTCAATGATTTGTTTGACCGACACTTCACTTGTCAATTCTTTTGGTCTTTTGAAAAAATTGAGTTTGTTTGAAACACGTTTTAATTGTATTGACCGAATGAAAATAATTTGAATAGCATGGAGATGCACTTTCATTTTGAGAAAAAAACGAGCATATAAAGCGATGAAATGGAATTATCGCTACTTTTGTGTTCTTGACGGTATCACTTGGTAGTGCACCAATCATTCGATCATTGAGAACCTTTAAAAGCAATATCAATTTTATTTGTCATCTCGCCTTGTTGTTGTTTAAAATCGGCTTAAAACTTAGGCAAACGAGCTCCTTGAGTTGACATAAAATTGGACACTAATCCTTCGATATTGTTAGAACTATTAGAAGATTGATGATTATTGTTGAAGGAGCGGTTCGAGGATGAACCGTTTGTTTGAAAACGATTAGGTGGATTTGATAATTTGTTTTGAGATGAATTTTGATTTTGTCTCCACCTAAAGTTTGGGTGATATCTCCAAGAGGGATTATATGAATCACCAAAATATTTTGCTCGGTTTGAAAGTGAACCACTTACCTCCCGCTTTGTCGATGCGTGAGGATGCATAATCCGGAAAAGCTTGCTCGGAATTTCCATGCAATCATGAGTGTCATGAGGACCACTACATAATTCACATGAAAAAGCGATTTTGTTTATTTCATGTGAAGGTTTAGGAGTTTCATTGTAACTCATCAAGAATTTTACTTGATCTTCTAATTCAATGAGCCTACAATCAGAAATGCTAAAGACATTAGAAGGCAAGGATATTGCCTTGACCGTTTTGCTTGTAAGTTCACGAGGGTCATTCTAAGTTTCATTGTCATAGAGGGCAATGTCCTCTATAATGTCCCACATGTCTTCCGCATTTTTGTCATGAAACTTACCACCAACCGCATGGTCAAGTGCTTGCTTTGTGGAGTAGTTGACATGATCATAGAAAATTTAGTGCCATGATGAGGGAATTTTTGAGTAAGTCCTTTAAACGAGTTAAGACATCGCAAAGAGTTTTACCTTGATGTTGTTGGAACATCAAAATGTCATTCCTTAGCTTGGTAGTTCTCCCGGTGGGAAAAATTGTGCGAGGAAACGAGAAGTAAGATCATCCCAGTTGATATGTATCACGAGGGTAGACACTCAAGTCAATTGATAGACTGATCACGTAGAAAGAATTGGAAGAAACGTAAGTGCGTCATCTCCTTGGTAGCACCGTTAAGGTCTATGGAATTTACGATTTTAAGAAAATCCTTAAGGTGCTGATTTGGATCTTCAGAATGAAGTCCATGGAATGCACATACATTTTTCACAAACCGGATGGTGTCAGATCGCAAGTGATAACATCAAATTTTCCTGAATATTAAGTGTCAATTTCCTCCGATAATGCTTGTAATCTATATTATTTATATGGATTTACGCTTGTTTTCCATTGTTTTCCACTTTCAGGTAAATTACGAGCATTGGAGCTCAAAACACGCGGAATTAGAGAAATATCAAAGATTTATCATAGTATCTCGACTTTGAAGAAGTTACGGTAACTCATCTCTCACATTACCGTAACTAAAAGCGTGACACGTAAAACTAACTCATTAGAAGGTTACGCGTAACTCTCCCCAAGGACTCTGACGTAACTCTATTAGGTCAAATGAGGTTCCACGCCGATAACTCTGCCGTAACTATTCCACCAACTACGGGCGTAACCAAGTATTATTGAAGAATCGGCGTAACCATTCATAAGATTACGCCATAACCAAAGAGATCTAGTGCAAATTACGAAAAGAATTGAAGATTACGGCGTAACTCTTATTTTAGTTCTGCCGTAACCCTTATCTCGCCTATAAATACCCCACGATTTCCGACATTTAAAGCATCCCATTCCACACACAACAACCAAAGAACGTGGGAAGAAGCCAAAGGCAGGTCTAGAGTAGCATCGGAGTCGTCTCCAAGGGAGAAATCACTCCCTACGATAAGCATTAGCATTTTATCTTTTCTTTACTTTCGATTCATGTATTTCGTAACTTTGATTATTGAATTGATTTGTATGGTTAATATGAGCGGCTAAGCACCTCTTGGTGCTGGCCTAGTGTTAAGAATTAGAAATTCCATAGTGAAGAGTCGGTCACCCCAAATAGAATCTAGCATAAGTTAGCTCGTAGACATATCATTATTTACGTTATTCAGTAGTTAATTAGTTAGTTATTAGCGTAGTTTAGTTTAGTGTAACACCGTGGAGGAAGGACGAGTCTTTACCCATGTATGCACGATCTCTGACCCGGCGGTGAGGCGTTTAGTTTGTAACTATAAATACCCTTCCCACTAAAGGAAGGGTGGTGCTTCTTTTCAATCTAATATTTTCCTTTTGATTTATCTCTCTCTATAACACCCTCTCCTCTCTTCATCTCTCTAAAAATGGCTCTCTTGTTTAATCATAATCCTAGACCACCCGAATTATCTAAACAACATAAAATATAAGATCCTACAATTGGTACCAGAGCCTAGGTTTTGTTGTATTTGATCATTTGTATGGGTTGTGTACATGTTTGGTGATTGTTTAATATGGTTGTGTGATGTTTGATGCTGTTTGTTACTGATTAAATGTTATAACTTGATTGAATCTGGTGTCATGTTGAGTTTGAAAACTGATTTTAAGTCATTTTTTAAAAATCAGTTGGCTTTATGTGTTATTTACAATGTTTTAAGCTGGTTTAAATGGTTTGAATGTGATAAATACTGGTTTTATCGAGTTGTTTTTCTAATACTGATCGCGCTGTTAAAAGCTGTTTATTTCTCAAATCGTCATAACTGTTTTCTGGGCTATACAGTACTATTCGTGAGTGCGGTTTTACATGTTTTTCGATGCGGTTAACTGGTAAAACTCTTATGTGTGGTTTGTCACTTTTAATGTCAGTTCGAGGTTTCTTGAATGCGGTTTGTCTTGATAATTTGGTCCGATTCATTGAATCTAAGTGTCGGTTTGTCACAAAATCAAGTAGCGATTTGAGTTTATGAGCGGTTTGACTTTTGAGTCAAATTTGATTTGTCTTTTAATCGTCAAAGCATGATGCGGTTTGTCTACTCATGGTCAAAAAGTCAAAAGTGGTTTGTGTTAATTGAAAACTGGTATGCGATTTGTGTCAAAATGGGCAAGCAATTTGTGATAAAAATATGCATTTTGATGCGTTTTGATAAGAGGCATGAAGAGATTTGAGGTTAAGATGCGTTTTGACAACAATCAGTTGACATCAAGTGGGGTTTGATGAATGGTTTGCAGTTTTGCAGTTTGTTAAAAGACGAGACTATATTGAAGAAGAAGAATCAAAAGCAATTTGTTGACCATTATACCAAAGACCACATAAATCAAACATCAACAATCTATACAGCCTATCTACATTAAAGTACCACATATATCATCACTCATCATACATCAACATAACATCTCATTAATCTACACCAGTCTACAAACTCCATCATGATACATTAGTCAATAGGAATCATAAACAATCTACAAGCATAAACATCTATATACATCCGTTCAAACATCATCATCATCATCCGGATCTTAAAACAAAAAGGAATAATTATCAAGAAATTATCACTCAAAGAATAGAACACATTCATCAACATGATCTTAGATTCTCACTTCATGGGTAAAAGTGTATTCAAGACTTTTCAGATCTAAACGTCACCACAAAGAATCGTACACTTCACTGATCAAAGTGTTGTTGATAATCGTTGAAAAATAAAGAAGTGTTTTAAACAATTGTGTTAAAACAAATCTTTCATTCGTTAAAATGAAGAAAAAAAAGACGATATCAAATGAAAGAAGTGATCTCAGTTTGTTTCGTGTTACCCATTGAATCATTAAGACTACATAAGGTCCATTTCACGAAAACTAACTCTTCATTGATCATAACTGATGAAGCCTAGCTTCGTGTTTCTTTTCGAATTCAATGAAATAAACTCAACAAAGCTGTTAATTTATTCCATTATTTCGTTAAAAGACCTCAAACATAATCGATTACAAGAATTAAACCTACCTTGAAGTTTTGATTTTATCTCATAGCAAGCTCTACACCTTTTTCATTTCGTTTGAATTATGTGGAAGTACCTTGCTTGGTTCGTTTGGATTTGAGGCATAGGTGGAGGATCGAGAAAGAAAAGAGGCGGTTGTTTAAGGGATTTTAGGCTTGAGTGTGATAAGTGGCGATTTATACCCTAATTATTAGGGCAATTAGAATCGTTCGGATAAATGCTTTATGGGCCTCGTTTAATTAATTGTTTGGGCGGACTTGTATATTCCTTTGTGGATATATTAGTTACGATGTTGGGATTAGTGGACCGAACATGAATCGGATATATTTTATGTAAGTAAGTGATCTTGGATATCGGATGTTGGGTTTGTCACTAATTGGATCGGATACTAAGTCATGGGCAACATGTTGTTTGTTTATACCGGATATTAACTTTGTTGAACTTGCATTGAATTAAGACCGGATATGGGCTGGAGTTGAATCAGGTGTGCGTTTTGTGTGATGATGAGATTTTATTTGGACCATATGGTGCATTTTTGATAATGGTTATTGGATCTGGCATGAGTAGTATATGCGATGTCTTGGATTTGGATGATGATCAAATGGGCTTCTCAAAACTGGATCGTATTGATGATGAGATTTGAGACGTGCGATTTAATGATGATGAGATTTGTTGAGATTTTTGATGATGAGATTTGTTGTGTTAAGCGGTTTGATACTTTGGGCTATACATTTTCATGGAGAATATTATATTACGGCTAGAATTGATAATTGAACAAGGTTGACTACGGGGTTGTTTGTACGATATTTCTCATTGGGATTTGAAGTGAGGTTTTCAGGGGGCGTTTACTTATTTCGTCTTCTTTCTTTCTACCCTTTCGTGAAGATGCCTTGTTTGGGCATTTATTGAGTGTGATAAAGACTTGGCTATCTAGTTACTTTGGTGATTCCTTCTCGCTTAACCCACAACGTAACTATCACTATGGTGTCTCACGCAGTTGAGGATTAGTCAAGAGGTTTTGTACATTGGGTACACCATTTCTTTTTCACAAGGATTAGTACAAGTTTAAGTAACAAATGGGGAACTCTACTTCATGATCAAATCGATATATCGGGTTTACTTCTCCATGTGGTCACGACAATAGCCGAAGCGAATATGTGGAAGATGTGCTTACCAAAGTATTTTAAGGTTGAGATGTGATCAAGAATTCCATAGAATATTCAATGCCACCGAATGACAATGATACTTCACGATCTCATAACATCTTTCAAGAATCTTGACGTCACCATAACTTTTCAAGATGTTTGCTTATGACAAAAATTTTTGTGCAAATGGTTGTACACGTTGAAGTTGTCTACATATGGGTAAAGAATTGTTGATAATGTTGTTGATTTTGGATAATGAACCGCTGATGAACCGTTGTATGTTCCCCTAAAACAGATATTCACCGAAACCAAAGATGTCATTACACATTCAGGCTGACATTGTTTACGGTTCTGTCTTGATTTTGTAAAATCCCGCGAAAGAATCTATGTCTCGGTTTAAATCATAGACTTTGATAACGCTACACATGTCGTTCGGGGTCAAAGGAACTTCCTTTTAGTCGAGCAAGTTTTTCAACACCCTAGGCGGTGAACCTAATCGTTGTAGTGTAGTATTAGGGTAAGCCACGGGTATTGATATCGCTCTCTGGGGAATAGGAATGCTAGTGAGAAGTTACTACGCTAAGGTTGGGGTTGAGGAAGATTATTTTTATCTTTTATGTTTTTAGGAATTAGAAAGGTACGAATCTCGGGGTTTGGATTTGGGGTTGGTATTTCTACCGATTACTCTACTTATCTAATTATCTAATCTAAGGTGTATGTAGTCTATGTCTAATTATTGTGTGCTCGTATGATAGTTTAAAGATGTGTTTACTTAGGTTTTATTACACCTTAGTTATCTCCTATTGATGGTTGAATTGTCACGTCCTTATTCTTAATTGCGTTGTGTGTCTAAAGTCGTAGGGTATGCGTTTGTCCCTAACTCTTTGAAACTACCAAAAGGTCTCGTCTACAAAATCTCTAGGAATTATAAACTCTAACTCTAAGGTACTCTTTGGATGGTTTAGCCTACAGCTACTCTAGGTGTTATAGTCTAAGGTTCACAAAGATTAATCAAGCATTAACTACACAACGAATGACCTATCGCATTACTAGATCATTAACAATTAAGATAAGAGACAACCGACCAATATTCAATAATTAAGTTTCATATTCCTAAGCAAACACACGAGCAAATTAATGGGACATGGTGAACATGCAAGCATACACACAAGTAATTGAAGGCGAATTGAATTAATGAAGTAAAACACTTATCTTGATGTAAGATAGGGTTTGGAACCTAAAATCTTGTACAAGACAGCCTAGGTTCGGTTTAGGTTTTACTCCAAAAGACTACACACTAAAACCGAAAAATTGGATTCTATATATAAGATTACAATCGCGACGGCGTCACCTTATGAATTGTGGCGCCGTCGGGTCGCCATCATTAGGGTTTCGTCTTGGCCACGTTAGTCTTGCGACGACGTCACCTTATGCTTGTGGCGCCGTCCCTTTAATCTCTCGCGCGTGCGGATCAAATCTAGGCCGTCTGAGTTGTGACAACCTACTATTTTAAAGCGACACCGTCACTTGAAAATAAGCAACTTAGCTTCGGCGGTCGGTCAAAAGTGATACAACGGCGTCAGAAATAACACTTGACGCGTCCCCTTGTATTTCAATGACTTGAGTGTCTCGATTCTTGACTTTGGCCATTTTCTTCATATATTCGCACCTTTTAGGTCCAAATAAGTGCCATTCCAACAATTTGCCTTCAAGAGACCTAAAAGTGAAAAGGAACGATATTAAGTAATAACGGATACAAAAGTGATCAAATAAGGGCTTAAACGACCCCTCAAAAAGTGATCAAATAAGGACAAAGCAAATAATCAAAGTTATGATAATGGAAGGTAATAAAAGATGAAAGAAACTAATACTCCCTGATTAGCTCGGTAGGATCCGTGTGTGAAGTAGTGGTTAAACCTTTTCCAAGAAGAATGTATGCATGAAAATCTCCTTCCAATCTTATGTTTCTTCTTGATAAATAAAACATGCACACTTGAAGAAAACAAACGAAACCTTCGTAAAATCGGTAATAATATATATATAAGACTCTACTAAACTAGGATATAATGCTCGTGGAATGGATGTTTACAATTTACGGAAAATTAAGACACAGAAAATTCAAAATTTATAAGTAGCTCGAAAAGCGAGAAAAAAGTAATCATTGTTTTACTCCTTCATGTTTGTCGGTTGCGATCAGCGCCATCGGGTATCGACAAAAAGCGATGCGATTTTGGAAAAATTGCGGAAAATTTACATCTTTAGAATCGGAAAATCGCAAAACATCCATTATGACTCGATACAAGCATTTGAATCGAACAAACACACATATATATCTTTTAATTAATTGAAATTCTCATGTTCACGTTTCTTTTGAAAGCGTGTGTAATCCTCCTATACTTATCCTTTATGTAAAATATCTTTATATGCAATTAAGGCGAGGTTAAAAACAAAATAAAGCATTTTACAAATTTAAACATGAGAATAAGCAATCAATAAAAGATATACGACACTAACAAGCAAACAATTAAGCATGGGTTGCCTCCCATGAAGCGCTTTTCTTTGTTATGAGTCTTGTAGCTAGACTCGTGAGTCGTGCCCTACGTTGTCTCGTTTTGCATTCTCAATGAGAATTCTATCATGTTGACAAAATTTTCATAAACTCTATACCTAGGCCTAGGGTCAAGCAATCCTTATAATAAAGCCTCCTTCTTTCCCACATAAATTTATAACCTTTTCAACATCGTCCTTGCTTTTGTCCTCAAAGATTTGATGTTGTCTCGTTCAAAATGGGTAGATGGCCATATTCATTTGTTTTCAAGGCATCCTATAAGTGATCTCATCGGTTCCTTCCTTAAACCTAACTGTTCCATCATACTTGTTATGGCTTATCTTAGATGTTTCAACAAACGGTTTTCCTAGCACTACTTGGGATAAGCTATAGTCAATGATGCATCCTATATCTTCTAGGACCACAAAATCAACTAGGTAGGTGAAATTTCCTATAAAGACATGTACATCCTTGACTCTTCCCACAAAGTTGCAAACTCCACTGGATACTTAGGGTCCCTCCTAATATTAAGTCGCTCATTCATAATGTCATTGTAGATGCGGATGACATCACATTAATGGAGATTCCGTATCTATGTAAGCATGGTCGACACTCCTATATCCGATCATACAAAGGGATTTTTAGGTTCCAAGTTTCCTCTCCTAATCTTTGGGCATATCCTAATGATAGGTGATCGGGGATTATCGATTATGTATCGATGGTAAGCAACCTCTTCCTTAGTGGGGTAAAGATTGAAATAAGCACTATCCTCTTCATTCACGTTCATCCTATTTAGCTTCCTAAGCTCTCAATCTGAGCTTGAAGTTGGTTGGCCAAAATTTGGATCAAGCGGTGGGTATCATTTGGTGGTAAAGTTTTGTTTGATGGTTTATCACCTTCCATGATGAAAAGTGATGGGTTACGAACAAAGGTCACGAAGAAGGGGATAGACTATGGAAAGCTAAAAATGAGAAAAATTTTACTTGATAGGAATCAAGCAAAGAAACCTAAGCAGTGCGCTACTAACTAGCTATTCTATTCCCGACAGCGGCGCCAAAAACTTGATAATGCTACGCGTCGTTCGGGGTCAAAGGAACTTCCTTTTCATCGAGCAAGTTTTTCAACACCTTAGGCGGTGAACCTAATCGTTGTAGTGTAGTATTAGGGTAAGCCACGGGTATTGATATCGTTCTCTGGGGAATAGGAATGCTAGTGAGAAGTTACTACGCTAAGGTTGGGGTTGAGGAAGATTATTTTTATCTTTTATGTTTTTAGGAATTAGAAAGGTACGAATCTCGGGGTTTAGATTTGGGGTTGGTATTTCTACCGATTACTCTACTTATCTAATTATCTAATCTAAGGTGTATGTAGTCTATGTCTAATTATTGTGTGCTTGTATGATAGTTCAAAGATGTGTTTACTTAGGTTTTATTACTCCTTAATTATCTCCTATTGATGGTTGAATTGTCACGTCCTTATTCGTAATCGCGTTGTGTGTCTAAAGTCGTAGGGTATACGTTTGTCCCTAACTCTTTGAAACTACCAAAGGGTCTCATCTACAAAATCTCTAGGAATTATAAACTCTAACTCTAAGGTACTCTTTGGATGGTTTAGCCTACAACTACTCTAGGTGTTATAGTCTAAGGTTCACAAAGATTAATCAAGCATTAACTACACAACGAATGACCTATCGCATTACTAGATCATTAACAATTAAGATAAGAGACAACCAATCAATATTCAATAATTAAGTTTCATATTCCTTAAGCAAACACACAAGTAAATTAGCGGGACATGGTGAACATGCAAGCATACACACAAGTAATTGAAGACATAATTGAATTAATGAAGTAAAACACTTATCTTGATGTAAGATAGGGTTTGGAACCTAAAATCTTGTACAAGACAGCCTTGGTTCGGTTTAGGTTTTACTCCAAAAGACTACACACTAAAGCGAAAAATTTGGATTCTATATATAAGATTACAATCGCGACGGCGTCGCGCCTTATGAATTGTGGCGTCGTTGGGTCACCGCGTCGTTAGGGTTTCGTCTTGGCTACGTTAGTCTTGCGACGGCGTCACCTTATGCTTGTGACGCCATCCCTTCAATCTCGACACCATCGGATCAAATCTAGGCCATCGAGTTGCGACGACCTACTCTTTTAAAGCGACACGTCACTTGAAAATAAGCAATTTAGCTATTGAGTAGTCACAAAAGTGATGTGACGTCCGCAAATAACACCGATGCCGTGCCTTGTATTTCATGGCTTGAGTGTCTCGATTCTTGACTTTGGCCATTTCTTCGTATATTCGCGCCTTTTCGTCCAAATAAGTGCCATTCGACAATTTGCCTTCAAGAGACCTAAAAGTGAAAAGGAGCGATATTAAGTAATAACGGATACAAAAGTGATCAAATTAGGGCTTCAAAAGGTACATTTTAAAACCTTATCGGACTTGTAAAATCCGTGACAATGGAAACATCCGGTGAAAGAAAAGTGCATCTCGGATCTATCTCGGTTTATTCATTAAAGCGTAAGGAGGCTAGATTTGAGCTTTTAACGGAAGATGTGACAACGAGGTTAATTCACTATTATTTATTTGAGGTTGAAGTGAAATATCACGGGCGAGTGTACTTAGTATCTGAAGGTATCGGGATGGTTGGATGAAGATTCTTCAAGATCCTTGTTCGAGCTTTTATCAAAAGCGAAGACTTGGAAATCTGGTTATTGTTGGGTGACTTTTCCTTTTCTTTTTACCACTTGGGAATTGGGCTCTTACCACCACAAAATAACTATCACTTCAAGGAGTTACGTTGTAGTGCTCGATGTCACATTCAATTATGGATTTCAAGAGGTGATGTCGTCTTATACTTGATGGTTGGTTGGATGAAGAGTATAGAGTACTTAGAGATTCAATAGAGGATGAACTCTCGGCACCGCTCTTTGTTACATATGTGCTAGTTTAAGTCACGAGTTCAGGTTAGTTTACTTCATGGTCAAATTCATCATATTGGATTTTCTCCATCAGCTGTCACTACAAAGAGCCTACTGAATGATAATAGGATTGATATCAAGTTTGCCAAGAGAGATTAAATGACGTTTGAACACAACAGTTCAAGCCTCGTTCTCTAAAGAAAAGAAAAGTGTACGTTTCAGTGCGCTCTATCTTCAAAAGAAGAGAAATCTTCTTATGACGTTTGAACAAGAAGTGGATGCAGTAATCAAAAAGGGGGATGAATGTCAGGCACAATCAAAAGATTGTAGTGTTGAGTTGGGTAAAGCATCACATGATGGATCGGTTGGAGTGAACACGAGAGGTTTAGATCTGAGATAAGTTTGACCTGACCAAGTGGTTCGGTGATTCTTGCTACACATGATGAGGATGTAGATGTCGAGATCGATAAATGAACATGTGTCAAGTGATGAGGTACCCATAGCTGCTCACCATAATGCATATGAAATTACTCTTGTGCAAGCGGTCACATCACGAACATGTTCTTGATACATGTTCGATTCTTGAAGCTAAGTCCGAGATAAAGTGTTTCAAAACTAATGATATGGTAGATAAGACAACTTTTGATGAACTTTCAAACAAATTCTCAAAACTTGAAAACATTGCATTTCACTTGAAATTGTGATACAAAGTAAAGAAAAAGTTTTCATCTTAACAAACCATGTAAAATCCGGAACTTTCGAATTAGTGAACTTTTGAAATTAACACTTTGAAAGCTCGACTTCAAGACAAAAACTCAACTATCAACAATTTGAAGAAACATATTTCGATATGCATGTGAAAAGTAATTTGGTTACAAGTAATTACGATGTTAATGCTATTGATGATATTCAAATGAGAAATGATGAATTAGCGGTTTGTGTGGCCAAATTACTAAAGGAAAATGAGTCATTGAGAATGCATCACATAGAACTAAGTGACTCATCAAAGAAGCTAGAACAAAGTCAATGGAACAAACAAACTCTTTGATAGAAAAATTGATGAACTCAAAGCTCAACTTGAGGAAAAGAGTTTTGCTATTGTTGCCCTAAAAATGAGCTTAGGAAAGCTGTAGGGAAAAGTGTGAACACTAAGTTTACAAAACCATCAACCTTAGGAAACCGAGTTTCTCATCCCATTAGAAACCGGTCCGTTGTTAAGCATGACTACTACGTTTATATCCGAAGACCAAAATTTTCAAAAACACGGTTTGCCTCCCAAGTTGTCCCAAGTTGATGAGAAACAAGTTTTGTCAAAACCGGTCACTTCACAGTTACCTAAGAATAAGGCTTCTAGCTCAGTTAACCCTCAACATGTAGCCATTTCTACTCCCGGCACCTCTAGGATTAGTTCAAAAGCGATGTCAAAACCAAGCATTAAAACCCGAATTCATATGACATAAATGACTTGTGGAAGAACTATTATCTAGAACAAGCTAGGAAAAGGTCTGATTCGAGAAGGCGGAATTTTAGGTGCAACACCTGGGTGATGCATTCCACAAGATTTCAAGGCACTACTAGTAGTTGTAAACCATTACCTAGGAACACTCAAAAGAGTAGGGGTTGGCTTGCATCTAAAAGTAGTTATATGAAGAAGAATGCTAAGCATGTAGAAAATGAAACTAGAAATTCGAGTCTTTTCCGAATAAGAAACATTTTCCTTATTCACAAGCTAAGGTACAATCCACTAAGACTACTAACATGGCTAAGGTTCAACATGTTATGATCCAAAAAAAACCTAAAACTCCACCTAGATGGATCCCAACTACAAAATCTTTGGAGTCTAGAAATACCAATAAGTCTTTGACTGTGCATAAGAATGTCACCAATCCTAGACCTTGGCATAAGTAGATTCCGTCTGGTAAAATGTTTAAGGATGTTGGACTTAGGTGGATGCCTACCGGAAAGCTCTTTATCGATGACAAAATTAGGGTTGACTGTGAAACCCCAAAGGGTTTGGATACTAATGTCACTAACGGGTTCAAGTAACTCAATCTTGATATTCTTCTTCACTACATGGACTGGCTTAAAGTATGGATTACAAATGGATTGATATCTCATAACTCACGGGTTCAAGTAACTCAATCTTGATATTCATTCGGCTATGACGTCTGTTCACATCAGTTCAGGCCTCGTACTTCATCATTATGACGTATGAACACATTAGTTCATGCCTCGTTTCTAAAGAAAAGAAATGTGTACGCTTCAGTGCGCATTATCTTCGGAAGAAGAGAAATCTTCTTATTTATGACCATTCTCATCAACATGTTTCATACTTTTTCCATGCGCTTTCAGTCATCAAGTAAACCGAACTACTATTGATTGTTCTCTTATTCCACTTGCTCAATATAATGAAGATGGCGACATCACGTGCTAATTTTGCGGGGGAGAAGTGTGAATGGAATACATTTGGATGATAATCACTTGTTTAATCAAGAATGGCATCTCCGTATGCAATTCTTGAGGGGAGAAAAGTGTGAATTTTTTGCATGGTTGATTGATATTTGAGAATATATGGTCAAGCGTCTCCTAACTCATGTAAGAACCGAGCTTCTTCTTATCGGATCATCTTCACATGTAGTTTCTTCTTAGAGCCGTTGGTTGACATCTTCACAAGCGATATGAGTTTAACGACAAAGTGCTTCCGGTTAATGCTTCACGGGCACATCAACATGATGATTCGAACAACCTTTTATTCTTGTTTGATGTGATTGTTTGCTTGGTGTTACCATTTCGTGTGTTAGTTCGGTGATTCTTTGAATTCCTTGATGAACATCTTTACATTCTTGTTTGATTGGGAGGATTTTAAATTAAGGGGATTTGCTATTTACAAGTTAACGGGAATGCCTTTGGTGTGAAGAAGATGTTAAATGTCTATTTCCCCATTCGGACAATCTTGAAGAAGGTCGAGTCTGCAGTCTGTTCTACATTTTCTGCAACATGTTAGAAGGCTAAAGACGAATTGCATTTGATGATCTAAAGACTTCTTCTTAATCCGGGCTGAGAAGAACACTTGAAAATCTTCGTCAGTTTAGGGGAGAGCACTAATTGGGGAGATTGAAAAGCCAAATTTAATCCCTAATTAGACTTGCTCATATTCTTTAGCAATGATTCATTGTTTGATTTTTTATGACTCTCCTCCAACGCCTAATGCTTCGCTTACTAAGGATAACTGGGATTCATTGTTTGGGATTCATTGTTTTTCAAAGATATGTTTGATGAGTACTTCCAACCTCCTACGAATGTTGATCATCCAGCTTCTGAAGCTCATGCTCCGGTTTCTAATGACTCAATTGGTTCACCATCTAAGTACTTGAGAATTCTCAAGAAACCTTATCTCGAGTTACTTCACAAGGCGTTGATAATGACTATCATGATATTGTAGTTGCACTACTGAATAATGATCCGCTCTTTGGTATTCCTTTGCCAAATCTTCACGGATTATTGTTCATGAATAATGATCCGCTCTTTGGTATTCCTTTGCCAAATCTTCACGAATTATTGTTCCTATCATTGTGCACGCTATAAATCAACCACATGAACATTAAGGAAAATGACTACCTCATCTCGTTGGGTCACTAGTTTTACAAACACAAGTTATAGAGAAAGATATAAAGGCGATTGAACAAGTATCAAACACACACACACACATAATGTAAATTGTCGTAAGGCATATGTGAAAGAAAAGAACTTGAACAACCAACCCTCAGTGAGGGTTATTACATGGTTTATATAGGCAAGGAGCTAGGGCAACACTCCTCTCTTCCTATTCCTTATTGGGCTTGGGCCTAAGCTTATGGGCCGTCTACATAAGCTTGACCTTTAAACAAACATAAAGGCCATAATAAAGCTACCTATTACATATGAAATATGAATACTTGAATTCTTGTTTAGGAGTGATTCCAACAATCTCCCTCAAGTATATATGAATGTAAGCGGTGAAGGCGTTGATGTAATAGTAGCTGTGACGTCTTGACTTTCTTCTTTCTTGTGAGAGGAATTGCCTTGATTCGAACAATCTCCCGGTGTAGAGATAGTTATCTTTGAGCAGTTATGCTTGGACGTCATCTTTAACTTTGTTCTTTGATCATTGTTCTTTGTGGTGAAAGTGATAGTATGTTGTTATGCGCATTAGTGCGCCTCAGTGCCTTGTTGCTCCAAAGTCTCCGTCATTCTTCAACATGCTCACACGCTCTTTGTGGTGGAAATCAATCTTGATGAAGTTACGTAAGTCTTTGACTTAGTAGATTCTTTGATTGATGAAGAATCATTCATTGTTGTGTTGCATTCGAATAGAACTTCCATTAGTGATGATGTTGGCGTGAGCATGAGAAGAATCAACACGATCATCCCGCTCCGGACTTCCATAAGAAGAAAACATTTCAAGCGGTTAGTAATAAGCGGTTTCCGGCACTTACAAGTTTGAACTTGAGAGTGTTAACAACATAGTGTGAAAACACAACTCTAATTCTTACAAAGGCCGTTCACGAAATGGAGTCCCACAAGTGAGATAACGCGATGTGCGAAATACATCTACATTTTAGATGAGTCGTGAGGTACACCAAGCATCACCTCACGATCATAGACCATTTGAGACACACTCGCGTAATCCGGGGAGTTACAAATGACTTCTTTGTCGGAACGTTTGATGTTGACCACGGCGGGAGTTTCCATTCAATCACTGAGGATCACGAGATGTGAACCTCTCATAAATGTTCTCGACAGTTGCTAAGATCTGTAAAGGACTCGATATGAACCATGATAATCTTATTTGTTGATCATCAGTGATTAAATGTCAAGTGTTCCTAAGAGATCTTTTGATGAATCTCGTGGCCCTAGACTCAATAGTGCGTTTTGGTTTTCTGGCGGAGACTAGAGAGGGTCTCCTTCTTCAATACCAACGATCTCAAGAAAGCCAATAGTTTACGTAGGGTTCCTGTGAGAATGAAACAAGCTTACATTGAGAGAAACTTGAGTGGCTAAGAAGGTTTAGTGCATGCGTCATTTGGGTCCATGACGACTTTTAATCTTCAATACCGGTGTCACTAAGTGACAACCAGAGTATATGAATTGAACCCTTATGCGCCCTAAGTTGAATAATACGGAGGCTATTTCTTTTCACCCTTTACTTTACATTTCTTTTGATTCTTCAACTCCTTCTTTCTCGATTCTCATTTTCTCCTTTTTATAATCATTCCTAAGGACTTAACACTAACTAATGGTAGTGTCCTTGGGTAGATCCCTCCGACTCTGGCGGATCATAGGGACAGTTATTCCTAACCTTAGTCACCTTATAACTCCATGACTAACCTATGTTTGCCATTAAAACCACTTGTATGTTAAAATATCTCTCAAAGGGTTTGTTAATGAAAACATGTTTGAACCACGATGAGAGATGAAGTTTTGCATAAATACTCCCCCACATGTGCTTAATAGTTTTAATGGTTAAGTGCGGTGAGGAAAAGCGCTTTTTGAATTGATCCACCGAAGATAGACAATCTCCCATGAGACACGGTTCGTTGAATAGTTAAAGAGATACATGGTCGACTTTTAGGTGACAACTAGCTCTAATAACTACCTTGAAGGTGTAGACAAACCTCGAAGGTTGTCATACCCGTCGAGTTCATGTCTTATCAAGAGTTTCTCGAATGGTACTTTCTACTTGGACAAGTCCTTTCGAGACACGTTTACATTACTAGCGAACTAGCTTGAAATTATTACTGTCCGGGACAAGTCTTTTCGAGTTGCAAACAGTTTAATACCGTCAATTCGTTGGTTAAGTCCGAGGTACAGATTCATTTGCATTTTACAACATATTTCTTATCCCATTGTATGTCTCCCCTCAAAATGGCATATAAAATGTTATTTTTGAGCGGTTGACAATAAATATGACCATTTCGAGTGTTGCGGAAGATGACCACTATGAACAATTTGTGAACAAAGTTTTTTAATTCAAATACTCCCCTCAACTAGTGATATAAGCGGTTGAGGTTTTGAAAATCATAAGTGGAAGTACTTGTCTTTTGAGCAAAACCTTGAAAAATGAAAGGTTTGATAGGCTTTACTCAAAATAAGAAGCTTTCGCTCCTTTTATAAGGATTGTGGCACCGAGGCGTACCACGGGTCCTTTCTTGACAATTACGGGTTGTACCTTTATTATGTGTGCATAAGCCATCGACATATATAATCACACATCAAAATTATATGAAGGAAACCATTTAAGGGGTACCAGGAAGTGCGATGATATTCGGAGCATGCAGGCGTTGAAAGCTGGTGATGTTTCTCTGGGTGAGCCACCAACATAGCTCTCAATCGTCAGGCGATCCGCCGAACAACCGTTCATCAATCATGGTGATGATCCTTCTCGCATCCCTCCTTTCACGAGAATTCCGGTAGCAAGAGACCCAACTTTCGGCGTATATCCTTCAACTGTCGCCAATCCATCCCTAACCATCTTCAAGGTATGATCCCAATTTGTGGAGCTCACTACATGTCATTAAGCGGTTTCTTTGAAGTTCACTATGGTAAACAACGCCAAAGGTTTCTTTGATGAGTGTATATTGAGGTAGGCGGTTAAGATCGGGAAGAGTAAGCGTTGGAGGAGTGAGGTTGACACGCATTTGATAAGATTCAACGACCGTATGGATATCTTCAACACGTTCTTTGATCACGATCGTCT
>CM040238.1:229992783-230192783 GCA_022545495.1 Chrysanthemum lavandulifolium | reverse complement strand
TACCGGTACTACCAATACAAACCACTATAAGAGTCGAGGTGTTCATGGACCTTATGGGTGTACACTCCGTGCCTCTAACCCTTACAAGGTGTGAACTAATCCCACAAGTGCACTAAATTTTCCAACAATCCTCCCAATTTAGTTCACTTCTCTGCATGAAAATAAACATCAATCAAAACATGTGCATAAGCGAAAATGTCTTGAGGATTGAATTTCCATCTTAGTAAATTACACGTTCAAATATTCGAGAATCGGGGTGTTCTAAAATTGAACCCTTGACCCATTTGAATACACGAAGATAAAATACACACAAGTTTTCAAACACTTAATGACTCACGACACTATACAAGCCATGTGTCCATATCCAAATTCATAAATGTTGTAAAAGCTAAAAGTCCAAAGCTTCTGAGCGGCAAAACTTCAACATTTACATAGGTGGTTCCTCTTTAGTCATGCTCACCGCCAAGCACTTTTTCAAAGAAAAATAACCATTAAGTAAAGACTTCATCCTCCTTTCAGTGAGTTCCGGCACAACCTTGGGATGTAAATAAACATGTGCTCGATCCAGCGAATGTTCGACTTTCCACATTGAACTCGGCTCCTAAGTTTCCTCGGGAGGAGTTGGGTGTCCTAGCATTCGATGACTAAGTTGGACTTAAACCCATCCCTTTAGCAGACTTTATAACCAAGTCTCTAGCTGAGACCGCCGTCAGTGATCGGCTAAGTTCATTGAGATCTTACAAACTCTATAGATACCACCACATTCATGATAAGCTCACGAATCATGCTATGTCCGACACCTAAGTGTCTAGACTTACCATTGTACATCGGCTATAAGCCTTAGCCAATGTAGTGCACTATCACATCGGATAGAAATAGGTGCTATAGGTTTAGGCCACAATGGAATCTCAAAGCAAGTTTTCAACCATTCGACTTCTTTACCGGTTTGCTAAGGCCACAAATTGATTCCATTGTTGAGCGGTGATGCAAGTTTGCTTCTTGGATGCCCAAGAAATTGCACCTCCACCAAGTAGGAATACCCGACCCTTGGTAGGCGAATTTTCTTGATTATTCGATCCAACTTGCATCGGTGTATCCTTCAACAACGATGGGTAACGATATATGAGAGACTATAATCCATAGTTCTCTTCAAATACTTCAATACCCTTTGAGCGCTTGCGGTGATGAGCACTAGGATTACTAGTATACTGCTCAATTTTCCCAACGCAAAACCAATATCGGGCCTTGTACAAGTCATGGCATACACCGAGCGACCAATTACCCTAGAATACTCAAGTTGAGATCTGACCTTGCCATGATTAGGCATCGACTTCTCACAAGTATCCATAGGTGTACTCATTTGGAGTACAATCAAAGTAATTAATTTCCTCGATACCTTCTCAATATAATGAGGCCGAGAGATAGAAATTCTTTTACTTTCATGTTTAATCCTTATACCAAGGATAACATCGGCCTCCCCATGTCTTTCATGGAGAACCTTGATGACAAAATTCCTTTTCAGTCAACTGATTTTGGTCGATGCCAAAGATCAACATGTCATCAACATATAGACAAATGATGACTCCTTTACAGTTCATCAAATTTGCTATATACACATTTGTCGACTTGGTTAAGAACATAACCACTAGACAAAACCACTTCATCAAACTTTTGATGCCATTGCTTAGTGCTGTTTAAGTCCATAAAGAGACTTAATCGGTTTACACACCTTGTTTTCATTGCACGGCATGATGAAGCCACGAGGTTGGTTCATATAAACCTCTCTTCCAATTCACCATTCAAGAAAATTGTTTTCACATCCATCGATGAATAACCGGTTGTGAATAGATGCCATAGCAATCGGCGGTCTTATGAATGCGTCGACGAGCCACGGGGCATAAGTATCAAAATAGTCTATTCGACTTTTGTTTAAAGCCACGAATGACTAGTCTAGCCTTGAACTTTCAATAGTTCCATCTACCTTCATTTTCCTTTTGAAAATCCATTTGCAACCCGAGGTTTGCAACCGGAGGTAGATCAACCAACACCAAGTGTTGTTGCCCATGATGGAATCCATCTCATCATTGATTGCTTCTTTCGAAAGCAATATCACGGGACTTCATTGCTTCTTCAAATGTTTTGGGGTCATCCTCGGCAATGAAGCAATAGGATTATTGATGCGAGACCTCGACCTAGTACCTTCAACTAAGTATAGTTGAAACTCGGGTCCAAATGACTTTGAGTCGACCCTTTTGCTCTTCTGAGCACGAGGTTCATTCTTTGAACCACAACCTCATCGGGGACCAGCGATGGTTCATCATCGAGGACCTCGATACACCGGTGTCATGAGTTCCATTAGGAATCCTCGACTTGGTCTAGAAATCTTGAGAATCTATTCTCATCAAAGTGCATCCCTGATTCAATTATTGAGTTAAGCGAAACATGTTCATTAGGTTCAATAACATAGAACCTAAAAGCCTTGGAATGCTCGGCATATCCAACAAAGATGCGATCAATGCCTCTTTCACCCAAAGTCTTTGCTTTGGATCATGGAGTCTTACAATGACCTACAACCCCGAACCTTGAGATAGTTCAGGTTGGGTTTCCTTTTAGTCCGAGTTCATAAGGGGTAACCTTGTGCCTTTTGTTTGGAACCCTATTTAATAAATAGCAAAATTGTTAACATAGCTTCACCCCGAACCCTTGACTCGATCTGAATAGGACAACATGGAATTAACCATCTCTTTCCATTTTCTGTTTTTCCTTTCGAAATACCATTTCTTTGAGGAGTATAAGGCGATTGTTTCATGGATTATTCCAACAGTGAAATCTTGGTATCCATGTACTACCTCCCCTATCGAGCCCTTAATCTTTTGATCAAAGACCCAAGTTGTAATTCAACTTGATTTTAAACACTTTGAATTTATCTAATGCTTCATCCTTAGTATGTAATAGATAGACATAACAAAATCTAGAAGCATCATCAATAAATGTCACAAAGTACTTCTTATTCCCCAAGAAGAAGGTGGCATGCAAATCACACAGATCATTGTGAATAAGCTCCAAGAGATTAGTCTCACGACTAACACCACGAAAAGGTTTCTTGGTTATCTTGGTCAACATGCAAGTTTTACACTTTTCGATGTCCATGTCAAAGCGAGGATTAAACCATCCCTAGACATATCTTGCATTCTTTTATAGTGAACATGACCAAGTCGGCATGCCACGGGTAGAATCGGTCACGATCATATGTGGTGCAAAAGTGAAATAACACTTGTCGTTGGTAATATTAAGCTGAACATTTGATTACATAAATAACCAAAACCAATAAAAACACCACATTTAGAAAGAACAAATTTATCGATTCAATAACTTGTTTATATCCATGATTATTCAAAACACTACTTGAAACCAAGTTCTTCCTAATATCGGGAACATGAATAACATTAAACAAAGTTACAATCTTTCCGAGCCAAACCTAAGATCTACACAACCACGGCCATGCACCAAGGTCGTTGACTCATTTCCTATGCGAAGAATAGAACCATCATTCATTGACTCATAAGTCTTGAACCGACTTCTATCTTTACACACATGAACTGTTGCACGAGTCAACCCACTTACGCAACATCATCATCACGCACATAAAAGATTCGAGATACATATGTAACATAATAAATCGAAAAAGACTTATTAAACATATTCGACCTTTCGATTAGTTAGGTGAACCACCACTCCCCGAACCATTAGTGCACGATCCATTGGCTTTACCACCAATTTTAACACCTTTGCGGTCCCTTTTAATGTGACCCGGTCTTGCCACATTTCCAACAAGTAGGTGTAGCCTTCTTGTTAAGATCTCGCCTTTGTGTTATCATGATATTTGCGTTTGCCTTTGTTGTCATTGTACACAGTGGAGTTGTTATGTTCCACCATATTGACAACAGATGGTCCAAGAGCATTGCTACTTTTTGGCTTGTCATTATCACGCACCTTGAGAGATTCCTCAATGTGCGGATGACGCCAACTCAACAAGAGTTAACTCCTCCTTCGTATGTTTCAAGGTATGCTTGAAATCTTTCCATGAAGGAGGAGCTTATCAATGACACAAGAGACTTTGATAGCCTCATCCATGTTCATTTGGTGTTGTGTAAACCTTCCAAGTATTCCAAGAAGTTCATTGTATTGTTCCATAACCGGTCTTGAATCGGTCATTTTGTAATTTGTGAAATTACTAACAAGGAACTTCTTACTTGATGCATCCTCGGCCATATATTTGGCATCCAAGGAATCCCGTAGTTCTTTGGAAGATTCAAAGTTCGATAAATATCAAACAGAGAATCGGACATACCATTGAGAATAAGACCTCTGCATATGTAGTCATCATTCTCCCATTTGCTCCTCCTTCCGATATGCTCCACAAGAGCATCATCCCCATCATCGAGAATAGGTGTAGTAAGCACATACACCACCTCATGCGATGCTGAAGAAGTGCATCTTCTTACGCCACCTCTAAAGTCCACCCCTTCAAACTTGTCCCGGCTTAGCAAAGTTTGAAGCCATATGTTCATTGTGCATTGCCATTGATTATCACAAAATAGTTTACTTTGATTGTTGGGGTTATATCCCGAGCAGTTTAAGACAATCAATGATGTAAGAATTACCACTTGGTGGTTACCGGATATCACTTGGAATCGTGTGATCACTTTTCAAAGTAAACTATTCGACCCTAATGCCCGGTATCACGAATATCTACTTGGATAAGACCAAATGCGAGTAGAGAATTAGGCACAATTCATAACCCTTTCGCTTATAAGTATTTAGTGTTATCACGTGTGTTTCTCATGCATGTTCGGATCTCCTATATATAGGAGGTTACTCTTGAGCTATTCCAATGGAATTATGAGTATTAATCGGCCCATTAATAGCCTCATAATTATCCCCATTATAGCAGTTAGTGGTTACATGACCAATTAAGCGTGGTCATAAAGAAGTTGTAATCGCCATTTAGCGATTACTTTCCATAAGCGATACTTTCCACTAGCGGTACTTTCACTTGCAAGTGGAAGTAATGCCCTATCGATGGAAACACCGCTTATCGATGCCCACATAGCACTATCGGTGGATACACCACTTGGAAACACCGCTTCATCGAAACATCGCTTATCGGTGGAAACCACAAGCAAGACTTTCCACAAGCAAGACTTTCACCAAGCGTTACTTTCACCAAGCAAAGCTTTTACCAAGACTACCAATACAAACCACTATAAGAGTCGGGTGTTCATGGACCTTGTGGGTGTACACTCCGTACCTCCTAACCCATTACAAGGTGTGAACTAATCCCACAAGTGCACTAAATTTTCCAACAGAGTGGCATTTACAATGATATAAAATATAATCGATATATATGATGATAACACGAATATTATTTACCTGTTTAAAACCTTTTACCCAAAAAAACTTGAATATATAAAGATATAACTAGAAGGGTACCCATTAATGCGTGATGGGTGCAGGTGCATAATTTTATAAGAACAAATATTTTTTAATTTATACGTTTTTTCTAACAATAAAACTTTAAATTAATGACAACTTTTAATTAAAATAACTATAAGCAATAACAATGCAAACTAATTCATATCCAAATAAAAGTTGTCATTCTATTGCTATAATCCGAAGCAAAGCTTATTTATTTCTATTGCGGTAACCGAATACCAAGATGAGAGTAGATTTATTAATTTTGTGTGTGTTTTTTTATCGGTGCTCGGAAAAAGAAGAGAGTGTGTTTCGTATTGGTGTTTGAGTTTTTAGGTCGGCTTATATACCATTGAGGTTTGGCCTGTTACAAGTCGACACTTAATGGGCTGCATAAATATTTGACTGTATTAATGGACTCTATAAATATTTGAAGGCTGTTACAAAGTGTATGAAGGATGTTACTTTTTATTTATGAAAATTGTCATGAAAACTATATGGTGAATAACATTAACTAATGGCTTATTAATTTCCTATTAAAGAAATGTTTTTGGTGTTAAAAATTTTAAGACTTCTTTATTTAGAAAGTCCTAAACACTTTATAAAGTAGTATAGATAAGTGTTGACTTATATTACAATGTGAGACTTCCTTATATTAGCAAGTTTGTTGGCTTACACTTTTTAAGACTTCTTTTTTAAGCAAGTCCCAAATGCATTATTAAGTAGTAAGATAAGATAAGCATATTTGTGATCAGTTTTATTGGAAAAATGTAATTAAATCTATTGGTATTCACACCATTTTTGAAATGTATCAAATTTTTATTCACACCATTTTCGAAATGTATCAAATTTTTAAGGGTAAATTACATAAAATCGTCCTAGGTGGTATATCACCCACCTCACCACACAGAAAAATATAAAAACACACATCATCACCTCCCTATTTTCATTTTCTCTCTCTGGGCAACCCAAGCCACCAACCTAAAGCCGCCACCACCACCACACCGCCACCTCCACAACCACACCACCCTCAAAACACTCCGCTCATTCCCCACCCGATCCCCAGGTCACGCGCCACCAAACCCTCCCTCCCTCTCGAAACTCGTGACACGCGCCACCTAGCACCACCACAATGCCACCACCGGTCATTTTATTGAGTCAAAACAAAGGTATGTTCGAAAACTAACGAGTTTGACTCGCTTTTGTTAGTAACTTCGTGGTGAGTCACGAGTTGACTCACTATTTTGTTGGGTTTGATGAATAAAAACATGAGGAAATGATTCTTGATAAGTAAAACGTGTTTAGTCTTGTCATGAGGAAATGGCTCTTGTTCGATTAAATCAAGCAACAAATCACTTCTATCATAAGATCCTTCTATCGATTATGAAGACCGAACAACAAATACAACACATTTTCTTTCTCTTTGCAATAAGCGAACACCACAATTGGTTTCTGCGCAAAAGGCTTCAAGATCTTATAAAAAGGTCTCGAGTAAGGTGTATTTGTTGTTGTTTGATGAAAGAAAGAAAGACAACAAATTGGTTATTGTTTTTTTATACCTTTCGTATATTAAAAGATGGCGATGGCGGCATGTTAGTGGTTATTGTGGCGGCGATGGTGGCGCGGTGATGGAGGTTTACAATCGGGGTGGTTCAAAGTCAGAGAAAAGAGAGTTAGGGTGTGGATGTTAAATTCTTTGTGTGTGTCTCGAATTAAAGATAGAGACATAGAAGAGATTTATATATGATGTGAGTCTTAATTTTGTTTTAAATGAGTTGGAGGTTTGTTACTATAATCTTGAAGACGTTTTGAAATGGGCCATTAACATCTTAAATGGGTTGTATGAAATAGGAGTCATTATAAGTCTATAATTTAAAACATTTAATTTTTGCTATAACATTTAAGTATGTGTATGATATAAGCTACTGACTATTAATTTCCATATTAAGTAAGTGATATTGGCTGAATTTTTAAGCCTTGCCATTTAGGGAAGGCCTAAATGCATTATAAGGTATTAAGATATAACGGAGACAAGTTACAAATAAGTAACTTGATCCGTGAAATAAACGTGGTTGTAGTTATCTCTTGGTGATAGCTACATTGGCTTCCAATCTTCATCGTCAATCATGGCGAAAACATTTCATCATTCACTAGCTCTAGTTTTGAGGGACCACTATAAAAACCAACTTAATTAATTGCACTTGCCAGTTTTAATGCAAGTTTTATGCAGAGTGGCGAAGTCGATTTCATTGATTTTATTACATCAAGTCCAAATTTCTTGGTTGCTGACTGCAAAATTCTCCTTCATAAATGCAAATATCATGTGTTGGGGAGCTTTTAGTGAAATAAAACGGTATCTAGTTTAAATAAAATTTCAGTTATAATGTACTTACCAAAGATAACAATATATCCTCCACAGTCTTCTTCGAGAAACATTTGCTGATAATTTCCAGCCTAGCACTGAAATTAGTTGGTATACCTTACTAAAAAGCTAGAGTATAGTAACTATTGATGCAAAGTTGAGCTTGTTCCCGAGAAATGTTTGAGTTATTAGATGATTGTTATAGAGCTTGAAAAAGCTCGAATCTATCTATTAGAAACCATTCTCAATCAACTAGGTATTTTTACATTGATTATTTTAACTATTAGCACACATAATATCTTTTGTTATTTTAACTATTCAAAATCAATATGAATTTGCAGATAATGGAATATCAGACATTCAGAGATACAATATATATCTGACATATATAGAAGACTTGCTACTTAGTAATGGACGAAGCCTCAATAATATTGTCAATATGTCGTATCTGGATGCTAAGTACACATTGGATTGAAATAACCGTTGATATACGATGATCAAAATTACAGCATAACAGATCTTATAGAACAACATAGGACACTATATGACCGTCTAACCGCTAAACAGAAAGGTATTTATGAAATTGTAATCGACGTTGGTAACAACAACAAAGGTGGCATGTTTTTCGTGTATGGATACATTGGCACAGTGAAAACATATCTATACAAGACGTTGACAGCTATTGTACAATCCAAACATGAAATTGTTTTGAATGTTGCATCAAGTGGTATAGCTGCTCTTTTATTAGATGGTTGCAGAACTGGTCATTCCAGATTCGCTATACCAATTTATGTGGTGGACGACTCCATGCGTTCGATAAGTGTTGATAGTGATTTGGCAGAGCTGTTACGCGCGACAAATCTAATTATTTGGAATGAAGCAACTATGATTAACAAACACTGTTTCGAGGCATTTGACTGCACAATGAGAGTAAAGGGCAGGTCTTTGTAACGTGTTTGCGTAACATTGACCAAAGGGCAGCTCTTTGTAATGGAACGAGGTTAGGATGAATATATTTATTTAGAAGGAAGAATCATATATGGCGGTAAGGTTGGAGAAGTTTGTGCCATACCGCAACTAGTTACAAGTCCTTTTGATACATAAATGCCATTCAAATTAAACAGGAAACAGTTTCGGTATCTGTATGTTTTGCAATGACTATAAATAAAAAGCCACTTTGTTTAAGGTTGATTTGTTTCTATAACGTCTGTTATTCTCTCATGGACAGTTATAAGTGGTTGTGTCAAGAGTAAAAAGCAAATAAGGTCTAAAAGTAATTTGTTGCGATAAGGATGAAGAGTATACAAATAAGACAACCAATGTCGTGTACATGAAATATGGCATAGACATTAGAATTTATTCAAATTGAATATTCATGTATTTGTCATTTTAACATTAAGATATTTTTGTCTAACTGATTTTCCTATATGAATGTTATATATTTATCTCTTAATTTTTTAATTACTTAATAAAGATTTGCATTAAATACTAATGTGAGAATGCTAAAATACAGTAGCTTTATGAAAGCTAACATGTTTATCAGGCGGGTTTTGGAAACTAGTTATTAGATATTGTATTTGAGTAAGTAATTTTGTTAAAACAATATAAGAAATGTAGATAAGTAATTTTCTTATTATGCTGAAAATTTAACATTCACCATGACTAGTAAATGTACTTTATATAAAACACAGAATTGTTATTGAGAACGGTACTACACCAAAAGAGATACCATCTGTCGTATTTGCTTCTCGTAAAATATTGGTAGATACAACCTCACAAATTTGACTGCTTTCTTATCTCAATCTGTATATACGTCTTTAGCCGTTTCTCTATAATATAATAATAATAAAAGTAAATGGCTCACTTTTGAATGAAAAGGAAATTCTATAATAAGAGGTTGGACCATGGTCAAAAGATGCATCGCAATTGGAGATACGGAAGGACGAATGCCATTTTGTTTTTGAGTGGTCCAAAAGTACTCCAATATAGTTTGAGATATCTAAGTTAAAAGAGGGTCGTAGCTAAGTTGTTGACGGTTAGGCTTCATGATTTCAATGCTAATGACACGCAAGAAAGTATACGAGTAAAAATATATTTATTGAGTGAAACCTGTGTCATTAATGACGAAAAAAAATGAGTCACAATAGTTCACATGTTTCACCTACACATAAAATACCGCGCAAGTAAACTGCGGTTGGTAGATGCCTATATATAGTGACACAAATAGGGTGCTGGAATTATATATTATAAGCCTTTACGTGACACTGCTTTTGAAAGTGTTAATGAAGCCAAACTTATAATCTTTTTTGGCGACTCACTAAAAGCTTGACACATTTCTTGTTGTGCAATACATGATTAATGGATTACGCGTTCTTTGTTCTTATTATTCTTACAATTATTTTATCACAGATCTTGTGAAATTCACGGTATGTTTTTTTTTTTTTTTTTTTTTTTTTTTATATATATATATAAAAATGTAAAGAAATAGATAAAGATAATAATTAGCAAAAGTGTAAACGCCTTATTCTAACACTCTTTAGTAAGTCACTAATAGCTTTGTCACTAAGTGACACTTTACCACACCATATCCCATTATTCTTACAATTATTTTATACAGTATCTTGTGAAATTCACGGTTTTTTTTTTTTTTTTTTTTTTTTTATATAAAAATGTAAAGAAATAGATAAAGATAATAATTAGCAAAAGTGTAAAACGCCTTATTCTAACACTCTTTAGTAAGTCACTAATAGCTTTGTCACTAAGTGACACTTTTACCACACCACATATCCCTTTGTTATTTTAGTTCTTACAAGCAAGGTTGTCAGGATCGGGATCTTATCTAGGATCGTTTTAGACTTTGCAAGATCGTAATCGTAGGATCGGATCGGATCGGGATCGTAAGATCCTATGAAAATGTATATATTTTTATATAGGGGTTGAAGTTTTATATTTCTATATAATATTTCATATGATAAATGAATCTAAATTGATGATAAAAGAAAAAATTATATGTTCAAGTACCGTAGTAGTATAATATTAGATATATTGCAATACATACTAGCACAAACTTACTACATACGTGCACGGTGCACCTACTTCTTTGTTTTAATATTTTTTATTATAGGTTTTCGTGATAGCATTTAGATTAATGCAAAGAGATAATGTTAATTTATCAGCACTTAATTCTGTAACTTTTTTGTCGCAGTACAATATTTAATGTAAAAAGATAAAAAGGATTATATCTGAAAATGAAACGACATAATTTATAATAGAGGGTAACATAATTTTTTTTTTCTTGATGACCAAATAAATTATATTAGAATATTCTGATAATATTACTGAATTTTTTTTCTTGATGACTAAATAAATTAAATTAGAATATTGATGCTTTTATATGTAACATAAAATAAATTATGAACAAAATTGGTTCAAGTATCTAGATGGTTTACTTCAAAAACAAGCTTTTGACATTTTACAATGCACGAAATCGTTTTTCATAATAAACCCAAAAAGGCACATATAAAGTATTTCTAAATAGTTCATAAAAATATAATGATTTTACACTCATTAATCTTACAAAATACAATCAATTAACAACACCAAAATAATAGTTTTTTTAAAAAAATTCTTAGTCATTAGGCTTTAAGAAATGGGCTTATACTTAATATGTTAATAGAATCAAATAAAAAAAATAAAAAATTAGTAAAATAAAAAAATTAAAAAAAATTAATAATAGGCGATCCTATACGATCCTACGATCCTGCTGCGATCTTACTTGAATTACGATCTTGTTAAGATCCTGATCGTTTTTTGTGTGTAGGATCGTACGATCCTACGAGTAGGATCGCGATTTTGACAACCATGCTTACAAGTATTTCAAATATTGATAAAAGTGTCACTAGAACGCCTTATAGTAACATTCTTTATTTGTCACTAAGTGGTTTGTCACTAGTAGCTTTATCCTCAATTAACTATGCAGGATTGCTAGACTACATATTATGATTATTCTTGCATATCTTTCAAACCACTGGTGAAAACTAAACATGAACTAACGGCATGGTGTAAATATGATTGATATTATTTTAAACAGCAGGAAAAAAAAAAAAAAAAAAAACCTAATGAATCAATATAGACAAAGGACCAACAACCTAGAAACTAAAGTAGAAGCACCAATGATCCAAGTGTTAGTTTGGATGTACAATGGTACGAAAGAAACCCATATATGTTCATGCACATTGGATGACGTTCTATTTTTTATAATTTTATCTAAACAAGAGAAAGTCTATTTTACTTCTTATTCTGTTGGGTCATGACAGGCTAAAGTTTTTTTGGTAAAATTCAACGATAACCGATTAATCTTATGATTGTCCACATGCATACTTTGTCAAATGTTTTTCTACACAACTATATATTATTTTATTTCGTTCTCAACATTGATGGGTTGTAAAGCTGCATAAATACCTGGAGGGTGGCTTATTCATATTTGTGCATGGTTTAACTGAGCAACATCATACTTGAGTATTTTTCTTTCGGGTTGAATTCTTGTCTAAGGTATGTATTTCAATCAAATTACATGAACATTCATTGTGCGTACACAATTTGTGTGTTTTAATAGAGTAACTCCAGTCAATTTTTATTTTCCTTATCTGCTCGTATAGTTAGCTAGCATCGCATGCATATTGACACCACACACTGGATCATCCACAACATTTGTTCCTTGATATTACATCAAGATTATTGTTCATTTGTACGTGGAGCTAACATACTTTGTATAATAAATAACAAGTACTCTTTACATAAGCTAGAGATTGAAGAATAGTACCGTAAAGGCGTAAACATACAGAAATTAATTCAGAGCAATTTTTATTCAGGAAGGAAGTTGATGGCGTCTCTAACAATGGCGTCACTTTGTAAGCCAACTTCGAATAGATTATCCGTAGTAGTTACATCATCGTCTTCACTTTCCACGGGTATAGTAATTTCAATCCTTTAAAGATTTACTATGTTAATTTTGTTTGTTCCTTGGAAGTTAATTTATAGTTATATTGCATGTCTCCTATTAATCAATGGAATGCGCATATTTAGGAGCACACGCTTCAAACTTTCTTCGGATATCTAAGGTTGAGAAGAATGTCTCTGCGCAATTTCAACGAAGGGGTTATAAAAATCATTTTGGTCAGAGCTTAAACGAACCATTCACGCTACAACAAATGGACGAACAGAAGTTTAAACTTAACGCAGCATCTACCAACAATCCTCAATTTGATGCAACTCATGATTTGATTAAACCCACAGAATCTGTTATCAGTTTCCTGGAAGTTTTATATAGATTTATAAGGCCATATGCAGCCGTTGGACGGTTAGATACTCTTAACATAATTAAATCTTTCAAATGAATTTTAATTTCTATATTATGTTGCTCACTGTGGAAAATTGTCTTTGGCTAAATTAAAACCACGAAAACTGTCACGAAAAGTCATAAAACTGTCTCTAGTGTTACGCTAAAAGGACTGTCTTTTAAGACCAATTGTGACAAAGAGATAGTGTCTTTTTGGAACGTGGGTAAATACATCAGTCAGTAAATACATTCTCTAGTAACGTTCCAATAAACTCATAAATTTAAAATATGCCTAAGCTATCTCATCTCATTTTACAGGTTTTAAGTGTAGCTTCAATGTCTCTTCTTACTGTTGAGAAACTTTCAGATTTTTCTCCTTTGTTCTTCATGAAAGTGTTGCAGGTAAATTTTGTTCTAAACATTTACCAACTCCTACAACACCTCCATTTGAAATGCTCTTATCATCTATATTCAATTACGACTCTCAGGCTCTTGTCGGAGGCATGTTTATGCAAATGTACGTATGTGGATTCAATCAGATATGTGATATAGAACTCGACAAGGTATACTATTAAAGGAATCTTAATTTTTACGGAGTAATACATTAACTAATCACACATACATGCAAGTAATTTTTATGTGTATATAAGTGACAGTATGGTGTTTCAGGTTAACAAGCCATCTCTCCCATTAGCTGCTGGCGAACTATCTATGAAAACGGCTATCACCGTCTCTGCATTATCAGCTATCATGGTACTTAAACTTAATTAATATATGAGTTATGTTTAAGGATCTTAGTTATGACTAATTGAACTTTTCTAAACAAAATAACAATAAAAATACTGAGGTGTTATAGGCAAAGCCATACTAGAGTTGAAACAAGAACTTTATATAGTGTTAAGTGTTTTGTATGTTGTTATCTTTGATGCTATAAATTTATAATGCTGTCACTATTTGTGAAAGAGCAATTTCATGTACAATCTAAAGTTAAGTGTATTTTATAGATATTGTTTTTTATATGCAGAGCTTGTCGATTGGGTGGATTGTTGGCTCTCCGGCATTGTTTTGGGGTTTTGTTGGGTGGTTTGTGGTTGGAACTGCATATTCTGCCAATGTGGTGAGTTTCACAAATGTAAATATAATATGGTTCTTAAATATACACAGAACACCAGATCATGTAAATATTTCTTGTATGTTGACCGTATGCAGCTGCCCTGGTTGCGATGGAAGAGATTTCCTTTCACAGCAGCTTTTTACATGTTAATTGCCCGGGCTCTAGTTGTTCCGATTGGATACTATTTGCATATGCAGGTCAGTTGTTCCTAATATATTCTGTATATCAGCTTGTGGAAAATAATTTACTTGTAGATGGTGTAGTAAGGAATTCTAAGAGGATAGGGTATCATAACTTGAGTTGGAAAATAATTTACTTGTAGATGGTGTAGATGGAAAATAATTTACTTGTAGATGGTATCATAACTCAACCATAACTCAACATTTTGGGCCTCACTTATTTTTTTTTTTTATTTTTTTTTTCCATTTATAAAATACAAAAAAAACATTTTCTTTAAAATTACTAAACTAAAATTTACAATAACTATCTTTTGTACTTTTGAAAAAAAAAGGACTGAAAATGTAAAACACCAAAACTTGGCTTTCTTGAACCTTAAAAAGCTGCACATTTTACACCAACTAAAACACACACGTTATACAAACATACACCAAAATACCCACCGAAACGCATTTAAATCTGAAGGAAAAAAAAGAAAAAAAAAAAGTGTTAACGTGCGTTGCCATGGTAACGCTGGGGTTAACGCATGACCTTAACGCGAGGCAACGGTATGATAACACAAGCTTGCGTTATGGGTGTCCATGTCAGCTTAACGTGAGGCCTCACGTTACCGCACTGTATGCTCTAAGAATAGACAATAGAGTGAAAGTTTTGGATCTTTTTATGCCCAATAAATTTTCTTGCAAATTTCCATGAGATAAAAAACTGATAGCTTTTACCCAACACTTACTTCCAAGTGTGTAAAAAAAGTTACTTATTTATTACTAAGATACGGAGTATAAAAAATTGTTCAAGAAAATCTTATAAGAGTCACCAAGTATATATATGTCACTGAAAGACATCTCTCTGCAGTTGTAGTCATAGTTCTCGCTTTAGCTTTGCATTGTATTTTTTCACTTTTGCCCTATCAACTATCAAGGTCTTATATCTCCTATATTTCTGATATCTACAGAAATCCATCCATGGAGGATCCGCATTACTTTCAAGGCCAATATTATTTGCAGTTGGAATGCTTAGTGCATTTTCCGTCTCAACAATATTCTTTAAGGTGGAAACCATACTAGCAAGGCTTATAAATTTAAGTTCTTGCGAGATATCTTGGTGCTAACTTGATCATTTTCTCTTAGGACATCCCCGATATTGAGGGAGATCGGATGCATGGAATTAAGTCTCTTGCTATAAAATTGGGTGAAAAACGGGTTAGTTAACTACTATTTTTTTCAATTCATTACTAATACGTAAATAGAAAAACAAAAATTGGAATAGCTTTGCTATAAATAAATTGACATGACATGAGTTTATATTTTTCAACATGTAGATTGTATGATTACATATGATTTACTATAACTTTGCAGATGTTCTGGATTTGTATTTGGATTCTTGAAATCGCTTATGTAGCTGCAGCTTTTGTTGGAGCAACTTCATCCATAACTTGGAGCAAATACGTAACGGTAATCATGATTCTATACACCTAAAATAGATACAGAACTTTATACAGTAGCGACAAAATATCATCTAGAAGTCAATTTTCGACGATCAATAATAATGTAGATACTTTAGTAATATATGTTTCAATAAACACACACAATAAGTAGACGATTTGGTGATTAATGTTGCCATTCTTTTTCTTTGTTTAGGTCATTAGTCATCTTGGGATGGCATTATTACTTTGGATACGTGCAAAATCAGTCGATTTGAAAAGCATGGAAGCTGTTCAGTCGATGTATATGTTTCTTTGGCAAGTAAGTACACTAAATATTAGCGCCATTTATAGATATACGTTGTTATAAGTTAAGTCTAGCGTCTAACATTCTGCATTGTTTGTTATTTTCTTTGTTTCACTTATCTCGATCCGGCTTCAATTAATCCTTTGTATATTTTGTAGCTCTTCTATGCTTTGAATACGGCCTTATCTCGCTTGCGCCGAATTGACCATCTTCTGGTGAAGAACAACACGACATGCTACCAAATAAGTAGAGCTTTATGATAAACTTTCACCACGTGATTTCAGATCTAGGTTCCAACAAATAGTGATTCTCTGTATGATATCATATCATATCATACCATTTTTTACTTTTGATCTCTATGTATTTGGAGTTGAATCTTTATATGTTGTCATTGAAATGAAATTAAACTTCAATTCAGTAAATAACAACTAAATTTTATAAAAATATTATTTGACATATCCAGACACTTAGATGGAGAACGTGTTACAACTCTCACAATTATATGTATAGGATATATCCATTCTCCACGTTATTATATCGAGGTTTTTATTATGTTCCAAAACTAGTACAAACTGGAAACATTATTCGGCACATGTAAATATGAGACAATATATTCGGCACACTAATAAAAAAATTCTGTGGGAAATGTGTCGCTAAATTAGAGACATTTCTGACATATTAGTCATGAACTTCTAGCGACGAGCCTCTAAAAATATCAGGCGGAACTCAGAGTTATTATTGGCTTAACTTTATGGAATATTTTTTTTTATTCCTAGGAATTTTGGACGTCAATTAAACATTTCTACCTTTTCCCTCTCGATTTCAACATAATATTTTCCTGTGAAGCTTGTACAAATTTATACACTACAACAAACGGGCCATCTGGCAAGGACATTTTTAAGCATTTTGGTGGGGGCCGTCGCTAAAACTTTTAGCGACGACTATAAAGGACTTTTAGCGACAACCGCTTGGGGCAACACAAATTCTCTAGTTAAAGGAGCCAACCGGGTCCGACGTGCTTTCGGAGAGGACATAGATTTTCGAAGTATAAATTTTGATGAAAAATGAAAATAGATGAATAAAATAGTAAGCAATTAAGTAACACTAAGTCGATTTTGTAATAATAAAAAATCAGTTGATTTAATTACAATTAAAGTGTGCCCTAGTTAAATCTAAAGATGAAACTCGATAATATTTCTGAATACTACCTTTGGTAGTCACCATCAAGTGGTCTTGTGCTTGTATTAGTTTTGAAATTAAAGAGAAATTATTCCATGTTACTGCCGGTAATCGATAATTTAACGGGTTGATCGACTTCGATAGCTTTATTTTAAAAGAAGATATGTTGATTTAATTTGCATTCCATAAGATTACATTCGAATGAAGATTTCTATAAAAATATCAAGAACCACACATTTTTGTAAGGGGTTATGTTATACATATTTTGGATGTGATGTGAGGGTAAAAGCGCGAAGATTTTTCTCATCTAATATACAATACAACACGCTTTTTTATCGGTTTATGTTCGAGTTTTCATCGGTTTATGCTTTTGATTTATTAAACTTTATATTTTATGTTCAGTATTTTCGGTTTATAGTTTTTAAATAAACAAAATTATAAAAATAAAAAAATCGAAAAAACAAGAGGGTGCCTTTTGTAATTTTGATGGCAGATAACTTGTCCCTTTTGTAGGTTCAAACTTACATTTTATATGTAAAACACTTAGTTATTACATTTCCTCGACCTAATTTAATTTCCAAAAACTTATATATTCGCACATAATTTAATTTTTAGTATATCTTTTAAATAGTCATAAAGGAAATTTTAGTAACCATATGGTTATTCAATTATATAAATATTATTATCGTGATTTTTGAATTTTAAAACATGATAATCAATTTAAATTTACACGTGATTATTCACCATAAACATATGATCATTTCCGAAAACAATTATCGGTTGAGAATACTTAAAAAATATAGCAGAATAATGTTTTGGGTATACAAAGTTTATATTAGTATTACAAAAACGTACAATTGATAATCATTTTCACTAGAATTATGTTTGAGATACTATAGTCATTCTCAATCGCCGGTTGCTGTTTCGGGTCTATGTGGCAATAAAATGTTAAAAACTCTGAAACTATTCATAGTTTAATGCATATGTTATTATGAAAAAGCTTATAAAATCGTACAGGGTTTCTATATAATGAAAAAATTGTTTTTAATCAAAGGTTTATAAGTAGGGGCATAACCAACTTTTAAAAGGATCGGGTGCACCAAAATTTGCAACAATAATATAAGTGTTAGTCGTATATTTTTGTATAGCCCAAGAATATTTGTAATGGGCTAGGCCCGACTTTTCTAGTGTGTTAGGTCATTGTACTTTATATATGTTCGGTTTTGTGATAAGTGAATGATAGACAATACTTTACAAACTTACATTGTATCACGCCTCTCTTTGTATGATCCTTAAACCCTAATTTTCTTTCGTTCCTCTTCTTCCGTTTTTTCATTGTTGTTGGTATTTGTGTTGTCGACTGTTGGTTTTGTGATAACCAGTCGTCACTTTTATACGTTGATCGTTGGCTTTGTGATTGACAGCCAGTTAACATGATTTTTTTTTGTTGACAGTCGATCGTTGGTTTGGGCATATAACCATTCAACTAGTTACTTTGGTGCTTAAGTTTTGTTCTTCTTGTATTACTGTTTCATCATTGTTGTTGTTACCATCCTCTAAACCCTACCATACACACGTACAACACTTTACTACAAACGCTAGATTCCTACAACTTAATGTTTGCTCCATACGAACACTAAAACCATTATCATAACTGGTAATTTACCTCCGCCACCTGTGATCTTACTATACGACAAACTTATGGCCATTCATAACCTCAACAACCTTGTTCCGACATTGGCCGGCTCATCAGCTAGATGTCAAGAATGTCTTTATTATGGTGATTTAGCTGAGGCAGTTTATATTCAAAAGCCGCTTGGGTTTCGAGATTCTTCACATCCTGATTACGTTTGTTTATTGCAGAGGTATCTTTATGGTCTTAAACAGGCCCCTCGGGCTTGGTTTCAGTGTTTGGCTGCTTATATTATGCGGGCTGGGTTTATTCATAGTCGTTGTGACTCCTATTTATTTATCTATAGACAGGGACTAATACTGCTTATTTGTTGCTTTATGTTGATTATATTGTTCTCACTGCTTCATTTGAGAGTTTTTATAGCGGATTATTGCTTCTCTTCATCAGGAGTTTTATATGACGATTTTGGGTTCACTTAATTATTTTTTTGGGTATCGCTGTCATGCGCGACTCTTCAGGGATGTTTTTGTCTTAGCGTAAGTATGCTATAGAGATTCTTGAGCGGCTGATATGGTTGGTTGTAACCCAAGTCAGACTCCTTTTGATACTGAGTCTAAATTGGATGATGATGGTGACCTGATTTCTGATATGATGTTATATCGGAGTCCTGCGGGTTCTCTTCACTATCTACTTTTACTCCCCCTGATATTTCTTATGCAGTGCAGCAGGCTTGTCTTTATATGCATGATCCTCGGGAGCCTCATTTATCGGCTCTTAAGCGGATTTTGCGGTATGTTCGGGGTACTTTAGACTATGGTTTACAGCTATTTTCCTCTTTTAGTACCTCACTGATTGCTTATTCGGATGCGGATTGGGCTGGTTTCCCTATTACTCGGAGATCGACTTCCGGTTATTGTGTATTTCTTGGTAACAACTTACTCTCCTGGTCCTCTAAGCTTCAACCAACGCTTTCTCGTTCTAGTGCCGAGGCAGAGTATCGTGGTGTTGCCAATGATGTCGCTGAATTTACTACGTGAGCTAGGCATACTACGTGAGCTAGGCATACTTTTTGTCTTCCGCTACACTTGTTTACTGTGATAATGTGAGCGATGTGTACTTATCTTCTAACCCGGTTCAACATCAACGCACCAAGCATATAGAAATTGATATTCACTTTGTTCGAGATTTGGTTGTTGCTAGTTAGGTTCGCATTCTTCATGTCCCTTCACGTTATCAGTATGCAGATCTCTTCACCAAAGGTTTACCTTCCGCTTTGTTTGATGAGTTTCATACTAGTTTGAGTATCCGTTGTACTCCCTTTCGAATGCGGGGAGTGTTAGTCGATATTTTGTATAGCCTAAGAATATTTGTAATGGGCTAGGCCCGACTTTTCTAGTGTGTTAGGTCATTGTATTCTATATATATTCGCTTTTATAAAAAATGAATGATAGACAACACTTTGCAAACTTACTATAAGAGCTTACTCCAAAACGTTTAGGAATCGATATGCAATTAAAAAATAAGAGCTTACGCTTTCTGTTTTACAAAAATAACACTACAAAACATAAGATTATCGGGATCCTGTGACACCACATGACACCCCATACTTCCATTATCGTTTATAAGTTGATTATTTGACAAAGTTTTTAAGTTTCGAAGAGTTTCACCATTGTGACGCACTAACAACTACAGTATATTTTTTTTAAAAATTCTAATATTTAACTACTAATAATTAACCGGAAATTAAAGAAGACAACTTCAAACTTATTGTAGAGTTGTTTCTCTTAAATATTTATTACTTATTTTACTTTTTGTATGGTTTTTTATTATGTTTCTTAACGAGTCAAATTTGGGACGTGCATTGCGGCGCCTTTCTAAAGCCAAAATTTTATAGTGGTTGCCTGACGTTTTTGAAACATGCATGTGAATGCTATATTTTCAATTCGTAGTATTTAAAGTAGAGACACATTTTGAAAACCAAACTTGTAACATCTAGCAATTGATGTTGACAAGTGTTCATCTTCATCCGAGATGACGACAAAATTATACCGGTTTCAGTTGAATAAAATTAAGATTGAAATATGAATCGAATTGTGAGCGGGATTGGGATAAATTTATAAAACAAAAAAACAAATGGTAAAGTTCGGGTAATTTTAAAAACAACATTATGGAACAACATTTGAGGCGTGAGACACACGTATAATAATAGTAATTAAATTTTTTTAATAGTTTTTAAGCAATAATATTTTATTTTTCTTTTTATATATAGCATAGATAAGCAACTGCAGATGTATTTGAGCAACAATATTTAGTCAACCTTGGTGGTGCAGTAAGAAAGATACATGCCTAATTTGACAATCAATAGACTCCGATTTGTTAATAATATTTGCTTTTGTACATTCATGTATTGAATTTGGTAGTTCTTGTAAACCAGGAAAGTAGCCAATCATAATAAACTTAGGTTTCAACTAAGTAGAAGACAATAAAAACATATTACAACTTGCAAATGGCATTCATCAAAGGAAGACAAATCATTGATGGCCCCCTTATGGTTGATGAAATTATATCGTGGGCAAAGTTAGCTAAAAAGAAAGTATTCTTCCTCAAAGTTGACTTTGAGAAAGCCTTTGATACATTAAATTGGTCCTTTTTGGAGTCTATCATGGATCAAATGGGTTTTAGTAACAAATGGAGGCTTTGGATTCGAGCTTGTCTTGGCTCGGCATACACCTCGGTTCTTGTCAACGGTTCACCAACCCAAGAATTCAAACTTGAAAAGGGTCTCCGACAAGGTGACCCACTTTCCCCTCTTCTTTTCATTTTGGCGGTTGAAGCCCTAAGTGTGGCTCTTCTTGAAGCAAATAATAATCACTCCTTTCGGGGAATTGAAGTTGGGAAAGAAAAGGTGTATGTATCTCATCTTCAATTTGCGGATGATGCTTTAATAATGGGAGAATGGTCAAAGATTAATGTATTGAACTTGTCAAGACTACTAACTTGTTTCCATCTTGCTTCAGGGCTTAAAGTAAACTTCAATAAAAGTAAACTATTTGGTATTGGTGTTTCTGAGATTGAGCGGAATTCCCTTGCGTCTTCAATTGGGTGTCAACCATCCAACTTTCCATGTACCTATTTGGGTCTTCCTATTGGAGCAAATATGTCAAGATGTGATAATTGGCAACCTTTACTAGACCGATTTCATAAACGTCTTTCATCTTGGAAAGCAAAGACTCTTTCATTTGGTGGTCGCCTTACTCTCTCTAAATCCGTTCTTGGTAGTCTTGGAGTTTATTACTTTTCTACTTTCAAAGCTCCCAAAACGGTTATTAAAAAGCTTGAAAGTATTAGACGAAAGTTTTTTTGGGGTGGTGGGCTTGACTCAAATAAGATCGCGTGGATTGCTTGGGACAAAGTCATTTCCCCATTTAAAAATGGAGGTCTTGATATTGGAAGTTTAAGGGTATCTAATCTCAGTTTACTTGCTAAGTGGTGGTGGCGTTTTCATTGTAAACAAGTTCTCTATGGAGCTCTTGTTATTAAATCAATTCATGGGCAACATGGAGGCTTCAAGACATTTCCACCATTAGAAAGAAATCGGTGCATGGTACCAAATCGCTAAGTTAAATCGGGATCTAACTAGCTATGGATTGATATGCGTACTCTTTTGGATTGAAGATTGGAAATGGCGAATCAACAAGTTTTGGAAGGACATTTGGGTTGGAAGCTCTCCTCTGCAATGCCTTCCAAGGTCAGTTGTTTCGAGTCACACCCTCATTGTCGTGTATGTGATCATGCCCCAACAGTTAACTCCTGTACCTCTGTCCCTGTGAACCAACAACATGCTGATCAATTGTCGACTTTGGGTGTGTCTACTGCTCTTCCACAAACTTCGGTTGGAATTGGTCCGATAGGCCCACAAGGCGTATTGTTTCAGTGGGCTTGGATCAGAGAGTTAAGATCAACAGCAGACCATGAAGAATTGACCTTGCTTCAAAACCTTCTTGCAGACTTACGCCTTTCTAGTAACCCCGACACTTGGGTTTGCTTGATTGATAACTCAAGAATCTTTTCCGTTAAAGGTATGAGACAATTAATCTCTAATTCCCTGAATGTTTCATATCCGCCCACTACAAGCTGGAATAATTTGGTCCCGAAAAAAGTTAACATAGCAAGCTGGAGAGTTATAAACCAAAGCCTCCCGACTAGATCAAACTTGTCCAATAGGGATGTTGATTTGCACTCAGTTCTTTGCCCGATATGCAATGAGGAAATTGAGACGGAAGAGCACATATTTGTTAAGTGTGAGATTGCAAAAAGGCGTGGACCGAGGTGCTCAAGTGGTGGAACATCTGTAATGTTCGTCTTGAGAACATCAATGATATATTCTCCTTAAGAACCGTGTAAACTTCTCGTCGACCACTAAAATATTTGATGCGGTTATACACTCAACCATTTGGATCCTTTGGCGGTTTAGAAACGATACCACTTTCGCGGTGAAAAGGCCAAGCAAAGACCTCATCCTCAACGATGTGAAGCAATTTACGTTCAGTTGGATTTCTAATAGAATCAAGAAAGCCAAATGTAATTGGTTGGAGTGGCTTTGTAATCCTTGTAACGCTATATCATTCACTTGTACTTAATTCTCTAGCTTCTTGCTAGTATTTCCTTCTTATTTTTATATATATATATTGCCGTTCAAAAAAAAAAAACTTGCAAGTGTTATTTGACTCATTGCAGTTTGACATAAAACATACTTATCTTGGATATTGCTAGCTATAGCACCACGCAAGTAGAGACGATCTTCCTTGCACTTGCCGGCTTGGCTAATTCTTTCATCGTGCTTGAATTGTGAAAATAAATAAATAAAAAGTACTATTCAATTCAAAGTTCAAACCCATGAAATCTCAAGACAGAGAATGCCCTCTCAAAACCGGTCTCTTAATATAATATAGTTAGATGAGACAACTCTAGCTAGGTACATCGTTCATATTCAGTTTTCTTCACGTTTGAATATTTAGATAGTTTAGCCTACATACTCCCAAAATAGAATCAATTCGATTTTTGTAATGTTGAGCCTGAATCTGTTACTTGTGCTTAAACTTTTTGTCTTTATAATGTAGAGTGAGTTTTATATTCTCCGCGTTTCCTTCTGGTTTTATTACTATTCTTTGAGTTTTGGACATGTGCGTGTTAGATGTACTGTCTTCTTAAAATTTTCTCTTGTTCGCTAATTTATAAAATTCGGCAAACACACCCATGGAAAACTGGTAGTCAGTGAATCAATTTCTTTTTTTATAGTGAATATGATATATGCAACACTAGTCAACAGGATTTTTTTCTCTTAATTGCTACCGGTGCTTACACTTGTTAGTTGTTAGTATTGTGAAATAGTCAAAGTGAAATATCGTAGAGATTTTTTTATTATATCTCTCAACGCCAAACTTGACAATATAAGGTCAAGATAGACCACATCAAACTTTACTGAAAGAGAATACAAAGAATATTTTCTGTTGACTTCTTCAATAAAAACATAGTAGAATATAATATAATGCGGGACCGGATTTGAAGCTCATGTACGATGTACCAACAATATTATTGACATTCTGTGACAGTGTGACACACGAAAGAAATGTCATAAAATGAAATGTCATAAAAAATGTCACTAAATTTACATGTTTCTCTTACAAATGAAAAGTGTAACTCTATATGTAATGGCACAATAAGAGTGTGGGTATATAACTTTAGATTTTGTGACACCATGTCCTATGATAAAATTCTCAAAACAATCCAAAAATGTACTTACGCATTTTATTTAGTGTCACAAGAACACTCACGGACAGACAGGACAGTTTGTGTTACTAAAGATTTGTCACTAAAATGCCACTTTTCTTGTAGTGAGAAGAAAATAAAAAGAAAATGCACTATTTATAATAAGCTATATATGTTTTTTTTGGGTGCTCCATGTCTCATCAACCAAAGTAATATGAGATCAACCATCGACGCAAACAAAAAGGATGTGAAAAATATATACAGTACGTGTGCCGTCTTATAAAAGAAAATGTTTAATCTATCTATACTACTTTTAAATAATGAATGCTCATTTATAAAATTTTGAAATTTTAAAATTTAAAAACTGAAATTATTGTAATTTGTCTAAATTACTCATATGTATCCCTTAATACATTTTAACCTTGATCAATTGTAAACTTGACAACTTTTTAAAAACACACATTATATTAATTTTTGAAAACACACATTTTGTATTTAAAAAAAGGGCTAATAACCTATTAAAGCATCATACTTGTCACAAATGTTAGTTCGACGTAGCGAAAAAAAAAAAACCCTTTGACTACCTTTCTCGTCTAGCTTTGCTTAAATCACAGATTGACCACCTACAACTCCCGGTTGTGTCCACCTAAGCAATAATATGTCCACATCAGTTTTTCACCTCAACATATATCACGTTTTATTTATTTTTTCTCTCTCTTTCACTTTACCCTCTTTCACTTTACCAAATTCATTCCCAACATAAACCCTAATATTCATATTTCACAATTCCGTCTAAATTGAAAGCTGATTCCCTATTGCATCACGTTAAAAATCAATTTCTTACTTAAATGGCCTCGTCTTCTGCATCTTCGTGTTATAATCGAAGAAAATATACGAAAGAAGAAATTGCACGTTTGAATCATTGTAAATGTATGCACCCAATCTATGAACAGGTGTCTTGGACACCTGAGAATCCTGGTCGAAGATTCAAATCCTGTCCAACGCGTGTAAGTAGTAGACTCATAAACCTTTATGTTACTTGTTTTATGTTTTTTTGTTTCTGCTAATCATTATTGTTTAATGTGTTTGTAAAGAATAAAGATACAAAATGCGAGGTGTATGGATTCCTTGATGATGAGTTACCATCACAAGACTACAAAGACCTCATGTATAAGCTCCATAAGGACAACCGTGTTTTGGAGTGCAACCTTGAAAGCTTAAATCATCCACAAAATAATGACCATGTTGTTGAAAAGAATCGAATGATGCTACCCGTGGAACTCATTTACAAAGAATTGAATGACACGAAGATGAAGGGAAAATGTACGACATGTTCTTGGGTGGTCAGATATGCTTCATGGTGCTTGGTTTGTTTTCATTGTGGTTATGATGGTTGTTTATGTAAGACACTAGATACAAACTAGTGGTTCTTGTTATGTAGTAAATTATGTAGGTTAGTGTATTTGTATTATGGACCAATTCAAGAAATGTTGCTTGTTTTCTATGATCAATGGGATGTTTTTGAAGCAAATGTCCAAACTGTGTTGTTGTATACTAGTATATGATTCTTGTTTATAGGATTGATGCTCACAAGTATATGATTCATGTGTATAGTATATGATTCATTTGTATACTGATATAGGCACATTCAAAAAGATATTTGCAGCACAAACACTACATGAATTTGGCATCATAAGAACATTTAAAATGATATTAGCAGCACAAAAACTCGCACTTTATAAGGTAAAGTGTATGTGCAGCAAAAGGTTTAAAAGCCTTATAGTAACTGAGACATATCTGATCTTCATCAGGTGTCAACATGTACCATATACATCTAACCTATCAATTCAAAATTTCCTTTTGAACCAAGACATATCACATCTACACCACAAACCAATTAATATCATACCAGCTTATAAGATACCATACACATACACCAAATGTGTTCTTTCATAACATATTGTTTGTGCTTCAAAGACCATAGTCTGTTACAACCGAACACAAGCATACATTGTTTGTTAAAAGCCCTTCAGATACAAAATAGGGCTATGTAGTGGCATCAGCAAGACTACATCAACTATGTTACACATCCAAATAGTGGCAATAATTGTCTTGACTATATCAGCTTCGCCATTAAGTAAACTTGCCCTTCCATGAACAAAATAGGGCATGCTAATTATACATACTATTAAGAGTCATTATTTAAGGATCTAGTCCGGGACTATTTCATTGTCCACACTAGAACCGAGCCCTTTTGTCGGTGCAGATAGCTTCTTCGATAATTCTTTGACTAAACAACCTTGGTGGTAGCATTTGAAATACCTTGCTTTTCTAGTTTGTTGCAATGGTTGGGCATCGGTGACATTGTTTTTCTTCCAAGCAATGTTTTTGTTGCACCCACAACCGCTTTTGTCTTCTTTCCACTAGACATTGAAATGCACCTGTTTCTACCTCTTGCTCCTCTTCCACCCTTGCTCCTCCCGTCATTCTTCGCATTTCAACAATCTCGATTCTGCAGACTTTCCTTGATCTTGTAACAACCTTACTTGCCAATTGGTGATCCACCCACTGAGATTCTTGAGTAGCTATCTTTAATAGATTACAAAAAATTGTATATCGTGATAATCTGTTACATCACATTAACTTAAGGCTTTACAAATTTATGTTTAGTCAAGTACATGCTATGTTTGGATCATTACTAGCTCTCCCAGTTCTGCCAGGCATACCAGAATTCATACGTTGTTGATCCTCAATAGTATCTTAACTAGCATCATCCATAGCCAACAATGTTCCCATCCTTGCGACCTCACGAATGGAATAAGTCTACCACTTTGGTTCTACCTCCTCTCATTTTCAAGTGACCCTATTGAACCGCCACCCTTTTGTTCTTTTATTTTCCCAAGTAAAACAAAGGTACCATCACCTAACACACCTCTCATATTTGTAGCTCCCATTTCAAACTCATTGATATCATTGTTAACAAACCTAGGAATGTCATGGTCATCTACCAACCGAGTTTCAAGTGTTCGCTTTCTTGAATGGTCTTCCCACTTTGCCTTTTTCCTTAGACGGAGCGGGTTTGGTTGGTTTGAACATCCTTTCCTATTATGCCTGGTTTCACCACACTTTGACAAGTCATAACAATCCCAAATTTCTTGATCTTTGTTGTCGATTTCTTTTCATGGGATGCCCTAACCCTCTTCCGCTTAGGTCTACCAGGCATTGACTTAGGAATTGGTCCTAAAATCCTAGATAGATGACTAACGTCTGGCCAAAAATCAATGCCATCTACATGTTTCATATACTGGCCATATGTTAGTAAGTACCTATCCTTCCTAAAACAATCCGGCACATATTCCTCAACCTTCCTATTCAGCTTAAAAATACAGGCTATTGCATGGCAACAAGGCAAACATGATTTTGCAACATTCTGCACGAGCATGTTCGGTTTGGCTCATCTACCTTGAAAGCATCATATCCTTTCCTAACTTCAAACTTGTTACCCCCACATGAGACCACATGCCATAACCTATTAATTTTAAGTGACTTCATAAACATTGCAATTAACATGATTCACAACAAAAAAATATAATGATGTAATTTACCTTTGCTGATCCTTTGATTGTTCCAAGATGTTCTGAATATTTGGGCATATATCACCTTTCCACTTTTCCATAAGGAGCCTCATTGTATGCATCCTCTCCATAACAAGAACTCGCATTGACTCCGGCATTGTAATTATCGGTTTGTGCCTTAGACTTACCAACACAGCATTAAAGCATTCGCTAAAGCCATTTTCTACAGCTTCATAGCAGACTCCTTCCTTGAAGAAAGCCCTTGACCAACTCTTAGGATCTTTCTTGATCAAGAAGTCATGTGATATTGGATTAGTCCTTTTGATTTTCTCCATAACTTTGTTATGTAAAGGCGGATAAGACGCTTTTGAAGCAGCCCAAAAAAGTTGCCTAAACTCCACACCAGGGAACTGTTTCCGAAATCCTTCGTAAATGTAACGAGCACATTGACGATGCTCTGCCAATAGCATCACCTCTTTCACAGCCTCTATCAAACCCTGGTCAAAGTATAACAACAATATTTATGAGTATGCATATTACAAATCTTAACATTTGAAGCAGATTATTATAAAGAGTAATCAAAGATACCTTGTGTTGGTCGACATTAGTGTCAATCCTTGTCCACTGAATATCCAAATCGTCACCCAACAATCAGAAACCAACTCCGCTTGTCTTTGTTCTCACTCACCACTGACCCATGCCACGGGAAAAATGTGGTTATTCCTGCCTCCCAAATTATGCAGTTAGTATCTACCAGGTTTGGTTTTTTCAAAACAACCATCCAAAGCTAATATTGTACGACAACCTATTTTCCAACCTTCTTTCAACCCATTAAAACAAACGTGAAATCACAAAATAAGTCTTCTCATCGATTAACCGTGACACCTACCTTAACTGTACTACCTCATTTGAGTCAACTAATGCCTTAGCATATGACCTTAGTAAACCATAATGATCCCGGATAGTAGCATCTTCTTTCATTAAGGGCATATGACCTAGCATTTCGACATTGTGTACTGCTAACATTGCATTTGTATTTCCTTAAGACTAGTTCATGTATATTGCTAATAGTAATATCCCGATGCATCCTAATCTTATCTCTAAATTGCTTACCAATCCATTTATAGTTAACTAGCCTACCATAATGGAAACTACGTATACACGTGTGGTTATCGCTCAAAGATATTATCCGAAAAGTAGATTCTCCGCAGCATCTTGCGTAACATCTCCATGGGCGATCAGCGGTTCAAGTGATCTGTGAAGGATACTTGTTGTATAATGTCTGCTTTCCAAAGGTAGGATCCTTCAACGTCTCTTTTTGTTGTCCACATTTTGCAATAACCTTGGACCTTGTGCTCCTCTCATACCATAATGAGAAACCGTTGGCCAACACATAGTATGTAAGGCACTCTTTAAAACTGTCAACGTCGGGAAACTTTTGTCCAAGCTAGTCAATGGTCACAAAATACAATCAAGTTAGTTATGAGTAAGCATATCATATATAATATGGTCTTAAAGCATAATATTATAAACAATATTAACAAATACTGTCGATTGAGCATAGCGTTAGCAACATCTTGATTGTCCTTACCACTTACCGATTCAAACACAACGTTGTCCACTACTTTATCAACTACAACATTGTACTCCTAAACACCTCATCTTCATGAAGCATAGGGTAATCATAAGTGAAATTGTCGTGCGCATTCCAAACTCTAGTAAAAGTAACCTTACCTCAAAGTCCTTTCTTAGTGGTCTATCTTTTAGCGGAGGAGACCTTAAATAAGGCGAATGCGATTCTTCCTCACCAAGATATCAACTCTCACAAGACATATTACCGAGATCCTTTTCAACTTGGTATGTTTTTTTTCTGGACGTAACCGAGTCGAACTATCTAAACGAGGTTCTTGTGGTAGTATGGTGCTAAGTTTTGGGGATGAGCTACAAACAACTCCAACTGCCTTATATTGTTTAGCTAGATCATATAAATACATTACATCCGCATCCCTTCAGCTTATCTTTAAACCTCCACCGTCAATGTCTAATGTAGGAATGCACATGTATAAAGCCCATATATTATTCTTAATCTTGGCAACTAAGATATCTAAAGAGGCTACACATAATTCTATCGATGAAGATGCCTCCATTATTATCTCCCTACCATAATCATACCTTAAGTGGTCAAACATAAATACACCATTGTAGTGTATTTCGAAGACCACATCTAGTGGTACTTCCATAAGACCTGTATTAATTGAGATATTAAAAAAATAATCAAAACCTTAATTTAAAAAAACCCTAACTCAGAGAAGAATTTATAATATAAATGAACACAATTGGGGTAATAAAACATTAAAACAAAGAAGGAATATACCTTTGTGTCTTGCCAATTTGAGAAACCGACACTCAGTGGTATTATTAATGATTTAGGGTTTCAAAGGTTGGGGATCAAGACATGATGTATGAATGGATAAGGAAATCGTTTGTGGTTATAAAGAACATAACCGTACTTTTTAATGTAAACCTCGTACTTGAATCCACATAAGTAGGAAGTGGGGAACCATGAGATGAAGTGTGTTTAAGGTTGTTCGGTTTGTAATGAGGTTTACTCGGTGGAATCCAATTAGGATAAAAGTGGATCGAGAAAAGCGAAACCGGTTAAACAAGTAAGAAAATGTATGGTTTAAGACAAGAAATACAAGTTAAGGGGGCAAAGGGGATATTTTTTTTATTCGCTACGTTGAACTAACATTTGTGACAAGTATTATGCTTTAATAGGTTATTAGCCTTTAAAAAAACACACGTTTGGCATCAAAGGTCGAGCAATAATCATAATTTCGCAAGTATAATTATTTGTCATTTTACACTAACTTTTTGCGCGGTTATATGTCTAGTAGTAATAAAATACTAATGTTGTTTATTCAATATTAAAAACTATTATTGAAAATAGTTTTAAAATTCTTTTAAGAAAATATCCCTGGTATCCGTAAGTAAATATGCCTGGCTTCATATTTCAGAAACTGGTAATTGTGAGAATAAAAAGTAGTAAAGTACTACTCGATCAATTCAAACCCATGAAAACTCAAGAAAGGAATGCCCCTCAAGACCCGTCTTTTAACAAACTTGTATTTTTAATAAGGTATAATAACATAAAATATATTATAATATAGTTAAGAGTAAATTGCACCGTTCGTCCTTGTGGTTTAGGCCAAATCCTTAATCTCGTCCCTGAACTTTTTTTTGCATGAATTATCTTTATCTTAAAACTATGTAACATCATTCGTCCTTATCTCTAAAGATAAGGACGAACGGTGTTACATAGTTTCATGCCAAAATTTTGAGATAGGGACGAACGGTGTTACATAGTTTCAAGATAAGGATGATTCATGCAAGAAAGAAAAACAAAAAAAGATCAGAGATGAGGTTAGGAATTTGGCCTAAACCACATGGACGAATGGTGCAATTTACTCTATAGTTAAATGAGACGACTCTAGCAAGATACTTAGATACATCGTTCATATTCAGTTTTCTTCACGTTTGAATATTGTTAGAACTTTGCATGCTTGTGGTATTTTAATATTGCGAGTCTCATTGATTTTTATATTTAGATAGTTTAGCACACATACTCCCAAAATAGAATCAATTCGAGTCTGTTATTTGTGCTTAAACTTTCTGTCTTTATAATGTACTCAGTAGTTTCCTTCTTGTTTTATTACTATTCTTAAGTTTTGGACATGTGCTATATATGCCGTCTTTTTAGAATTTTCTCTTGTTCGCTTATTTATAAAATTCTGCAAAAACACCCATGGAAAACTGGTAGTCAGTGAATCAATTTCTTTTCACATTGAATATGATATGTGCAACACTAGTCAAAAGGATATTTTTCTCTTGCTACTAGTGCTTACACATGTTACTTTGTTAGTATTGTGAATAACGAGTCAAATCGTGTGGAAAACTGGTAGTAAGTGATTAAATTTCTAATTTTTATAGTGAATAATGTGCAACACTAGTCAAAAGAAAAAATTTCTCTTGTAATAGTATTGTGAATAAGTAGTAAAAAAAAAAAAAATCGGTTAATAATTAGTCAAAGATAGTATTGTGAATAATGTGCAACACTAGTCAAAAGAAAATTTTTTTATAGTGAATAATGTGCAACACTAGTCAAAAAAAAAAATCAATGTCGAGATTTTTTTTATTAAATCTCCCAACGCTACAAACTTGACAATATAAGGTCAAAGATCCAGCACATCAAACTTTACTTTACTTGAGCGTTGATTTGATAAAATGGCCCACTTCATGTACGATGTACCAACAATATTATTGACATTCGGTGACACACAAAAGAAGTTTCACAAACGTCATGCTATACAAACCCCCTAAGACGTTAAATTAGGGGGGTTTTGTATTTTATTTAATTTTATCTTTTCGCTTTTCAAGATCACATAATTTTTGTTATTTTATTCGTATTTTGGCGCTTTAAACGATTGACTTATTAAACTTTATATTTTTAGCCCATACTTTCGGGTTATAGTTTTATATAAACAAAATTATAAAAAAAATGGCAAAAAGGAGGGGGTGCTGCTTTATAAAAAAGAAGGTTTGTATAACTTGTCCGTTTCATAATAATGAAGTATCAGAACTGTCACTAAGTTTACATGTTTGTCCCACAAATAAGAAGTGTAACTAAAGATAGTACCGGTATAGGTCTACATATAATGCAACAATAAGAGTGTAGGTATATAGATTTAGATTTTGTGTCACAGTTGTCCAATGATAAAATTGTCAAAAAATTCCAACACTGTGGTAACCTTTTACTTACACATCTTATTAAGTGTCACAAAGACACTCATGGACAGTTTTTTGTGTTACGTCACTAAAACGTCACTCTTCTTGTAGTGAGAAGAAAATAAAAAGAAAATGTAGTCCGTAATACTTATGAGAATTGATACTTACACCACATTTTTTGATGCATGCATCACAATTTGTGCATTACAGTTTGTATCGTACAACACCGTAATGCATAAATTATCGTGTATCAAAAAAAAATGAGAGCACTCTAATACTTATAGTGTGTGTGTGTGTGTATATATATATATATATATATATATATATATATATATATAGTTAGGATCAAATAAGAAAAAAAAAAAAATGAGAATGATAAGAAGAACAGCATACATTATTTCGGATGCACCTATTAAAATAAATGCATCTCCTCGAAAATCTCTCTCTTATTTGAAATGTATTTAGAAATTCTTCTTATTCTTCTCATTTTAGTTTTTCTTCTTACGGATCCCTTCCCTATATATATATATATATATATATATATATATATATATATATATATATATATAGGTTAGGATCAAATAAGAAGAAAATTAAAATAGAATGATAAGAAGAAACCGAACCATTTCATTTCGCATCTACAAAATGGATGCATCTCCTTAAAATTCTCCTCTTTTGAAATGTGTGGTTAGAAATTCTTCTTATTCTTCTCATTTTAGTTTTTCTTCTTTTGGATCCTTCTTATATATATATATATATATATATATATATATATATATATATATATATATATATATATATATATATATATATATATATATATATATATATATATATATATATATATATATATATATATATATATATATATATATATATATATATATATATATATATATATATATTTGTGGTATCCTCATAAAGTTCATATCGATCTATTATGCCTCTGCATCTAGCACTGGGTAGACCTCATACAATAATCGTCCTAGCTCTACAGTATCTTTTGTTTCATTTCTTCGCAATAATCACAAACACTTCTTTGATTATGGATCTACTACAAGAAATTCAACGTAATCTCGAAGATTCATGTGTATTCCCGAATAATCTCATTTTCAATTATTCAATCATTTCATTTAGCTCCCGTAACTTCTTATGTCGGGATATGGCTCCAATAATAAATATTCTTTTTAGGTGGTGCCTTCAAGGTAGCTAAGTCTAGAGGGAAATTATGAGCATTACATTTATGCATAACTTCCATACCAAGGTTATACGCTTAATGATATCGGCCCAGTGTTAATTACGACCTTGACTATCAACTACTGATTGGTTGAAATTGAAACCATTTAGGTTGAAAGCCATAGTGCTGATACCTAAAGCAGTGAACCGGATACCTACTACATGCCAAACAACTGGGAAAAATGTAAAGAACGAGAGTTGTTGAAACTAGCATATTGGAAGATCAATCGGCAAAAATAACCGTGAGCGGCTACGATATTATAAGTTTCTTCTTCTTGACCGAATATGTAACCTTCGTTAGCATATCTCATAAGTATCATAGTAGTGGTAATAATGAGTGTTGTTCCCATTTATTTGATTACAAGACAATTGAGAAGTAATCTAACCAAGTAACATGCCTAACAATATTATTTTACATTTTTAACAGTTTATATATACGTATGATAAAAACACAAAATACGTTTCAACTTTTAAACTCTTCTTTAATAAGTATCAAAGTCATCCTACCAAAATGTCAAAGTCATCAGAATGTCTTTAGTTTGTTGAGAAGAAATTCAAGGAGTCAGTGAGTTATTGTCATCACTCATTGTTGGAATCACTCCTAAACCTATATCAAGTGTTAGTGATTTATATGTAATAGTTAACTTAATTATGGCCTTTATGTTTGTTATTAGCTTAAGCTTATGTAGAAGGCCCATGAGCTTAGGCCCATGTCCATTAAGGAAAGGAAGAGAGTAGGAGTGTTGCCCTAGCTCCCCTTCCTATAAATACCTTGTAACAACCCTCACTTGAGGGTTGGTTGTTCAATATTTTCTCTCATTCACTCCTTACGCGTAACCGTATTATTATATCGTGTGTGTGTGTTAGTTTATTGTTCATCCGACCTCTTTCTCTTCTCTACTCTTTCTATTGATGCTTGTGTTGTAAACTTAGTGACCTAACAGTGGTATCAATCGCCAAATAGTTGGGTGAATCGTGTTTGTTGTTTTTGTGAGTTTCGGTCTTACGCGTAACAACACGTGATACTTTGGTTTGCTCAAAAACACATTTTTACACTTTTTAATCCAAGATTCTTGTACTTTCAACGTTTTAAGGTGTTAAAATAACTGCTTTTGGCAAAAGTTTCAAACTTTACGCGTGGATCATTGTTTTCTAGCTTGGTTTTGTCACGTGGGTTTCGCTCTGCAGCGTAACGTGGTTTTAAGCTTTGGATCATCAAGTTTCACACTTTTGTGTTATCTTGGTGATATTGAGACTATTTCATCACAAAAATCTGGTTTAGAAACATCTTTGGGCAACAATCACTTTACGAGTAAGTCTACGCGTAGTAAAACCCTAAAACTACGCGTAACTTATCCTTTGTTTGATCTTCGCCAGGGTTTACTCCGTGTTTTCTTGCTTGGATAAGCTTTGAAAATCGTCGACTTAGGATATCTTTTGCACTTTGTGATAGTGTAAAAGATCACTGGCTAAAAACCCTAAACTTACGCATAAGCTTAAGCTTCGGCGCAGAATATCCCACGATAAGATTCATCTTACGCCTAAGCCTAGTCTTACGCATAAGGTAATCATACGCCTAAGTTTTCTCGCCTAACTTCTTGTTTCACGCATAACTTTAGTGTTTTCTCCTACTTACGCGTAAGCTAAACCTCACGCGTAACCTGTCATTATGCGTAACTTTGGTGTTTTTACGCATAAGTGCTACTTAGCTTTATTGTGATTTCTACGCCTAAGGATACTTCATCAACAAAGGTTCATTCGTCTACAAAGATCCATTTTATAACACAAGTTTTTCAACATGTCACAACCACCATACTCTAACTATTTCCTCACACTTACACTCAACGACAACAACAACTAAGTCCACAACATCAACAATGGAATCAACAACAAGCAATTTATCAACAACAATTTAATCAACAACATACTCCACAACTTGTAGCAATTCCTCCACCACAAATGGTTCAAACACCACCAAGTATTCAAGTTCAACCCTACACAAACGATTTCAATCAACATCCATCAGGAACACTATGAAGGAACCCACTTGGTTTGCAAAGATGTGTGAAGCTTTAAGCGACCAACAATCAATTCATGAGGCTGGATCACTTGATAGACCTCCAATGCTCACTCCAGAAACTACGATCAATGGGTAATTAGGTTCTTTAGGTTTTGTGATCCGAAGAAGCCACATGGAAAGTTCTTAAAGAAGGTTATCTTGGAAGGTCCATTTCGGATGCCTCTTGTCATTGTGCACTGGAGATCCAAATGCTAATCCACCAAGAGATGAACAATCAACATTGCTACATTGCGGCACTAAACGCATAGCGAACTTCTACGCTATGAAGTGATGAGCTTGCAATGCAATATATCCTCTTAGGATTACCAAACCCTATTCTTCAAGTGTTGATGCTCAAAAGACCGCAAAGGCAATGTGGAACATATTCATCTTCTTATGGAAGGATCTGCACTCAATCGAGGATATGGAATCCAAAATTTACTGGCTTATGAACACTTCATGATTGAACACGAGAGACACTAGAGTCTTATCATCATCGTTTCTCGACATCATAAATGATTTGGATAAACACAACATCATCATGCCAAGAATTGCGATTAATACTAAGTTCCCGAGTAGTCTTGGTCCCGAATGGGAGAAGTATGTCATTTTTCTTCGTCTGCGAAGAACATGCATCATTCTACATACGGATTGTTGTACGATTACTTGAAGCCTCATCAAAGGAAGTTGATAAGGAAAGGATTTTCCGTGCTCAAATTGCTTCATCTTCACATCCGGAAAATCAACAACTTGCCTTGTATGCTCAAACAGTTATCCTCTCAACCAAAGAACTCAACCAACCGCCACACCAAATGATCAATCACAACAATCTCAACAAAATCAATTGTTCCTTACAATAACAACAATGATCGGGCACTTTATAGTCAATCTAATGAGGAATCCGATCCGTTCGAAGCATTGCAACAAGGATTTGTTATGATTGCTAATGCTTTTGGCATATACAAACAAATCCAACAATCGCATTCGTTCCTCATCAAACACAAGGAATCGGCTGTTGTGAACAATGGACGAGTTGAAGTTCGAATCGTGGTTATGGTCGCCGATGGGCGGTGGTCAAGGTTTAATGCTATGGGTAGGAATAACAACGAGCTCAGTGGTGGAACAAGGAAATGCTCGTAATGGGTTGAATGGTCTTCGATGCTACAACTACAATGAGAAGGACACCGGCTAATGCATGCTCAAAGCCGAGGACTAGGGCGTGCTTATCACAAGGAGGCTTTACTTTTGGCTCTTAAGGATGAAGTGGTGGAACTCTCACGCATAAAGAACACGGTTTTATGGCAAATGCGCACTCGGATGATGATATGGAGGACTTGCAGCCAATGCAAATTATGTTGATGGCTAATATGCATGAGTTACACATGAGTAACACAGCCCAAGTATGACACCGATGGCTTGTCTCGGTGCCCGAACAAACCATATTCATCTCGATCTAATATCTCCGCCAACATCCGAACCCGACAAGGCTCGAATGTTCAAAATGAGTCGTCCACATCTCATTCGGACGATTTTCAACTAGACCCCGTAGTTACATTTGACGATTAAGATGACCTTATGGTTTCCCTTGATAATCAAATTGACTCCGTGGTTATACTGAGATCTAAATAATGATCATATTGTGACTCATGTTGAACACACCGAACTTTTGCCTCGTCCGGATGTTGATGCGTGGCTTAAAAACCAACAATCCATAGTAGAGGAATGTCGTGCAAGAATCGGACTTAAAAAGTAAAAATGCATCATTAACCAAGGATTTTGAATGTTTAGAAATGCAACTCAACTTTTTCAAAACTCAAGAAAAACATGAAAAGGTCTTGAAGCCGCCTTTGCTAAATCTCATCAAAACAAAAATATTTAGAGACAGATCGTGATCTAGCCGCTTCAAGAATGCTTTGTTGTCCGAAATAGAACAATCGAAACATGAACATAAAAAGTAAATTAATGCTCTCACCTTGGAAAATCAAAAGCTAAAGCGCTGAGTTGTTAACTTGTCAAAACAGTTCTCTGCATACAAAAAGCATTCAATGAAACGAATAGATGATCATCTTGAAGAAATTATCGACTTGCAAAACAAACTTAAAGAGTTTAAAATGTTGTTTACAAACATGGTGAGTCAAGAATCGCTATTGAAAAGTTTACTTTAAAACCCAATCCAAATGGATATGGACCGAATCTTGCCGATTACAAACCTAAGCTTTCAACCAAAGCATTCAAACCAAATCCGAAGTTTCCAAAGGTAATATAAAATTGATAATTACATATGAGTGTTGTTGAATATCATCGTCAAGAGGAATTAGATGCGAAGACGAGTCGATCAAAATTAGAAATCATTGTTTACAACAAACCTTTAACTATTCAAAACCGGTCACTTACGCCACACCAACGGATTCTTCTAACACACCAAGGATTATCATAAAACGTGGAGTCTTCTAATGTTAATCCCCAACCGACTATGCATAAATTTATGGTCCTTACCTTCCATTAGTGAAGTAAACTCAAAACCCGAAAATCGCAAAATTCTTAGATATTTTGACCTTTTCATGGTCGACCTCAAAACCTTACAACATGAGATAGAATATCATTCGAAATCAAAGTTCAACATTTTCAATCGCCTCAAGCGCGAGAACAAAGAGACATTTGTCGAAAAATCTTTACCAAATGTTAAAAATTTAAAACATTGTGCATTGTCTTGAACAGGACTTTCATAAGAACTTGGAGTGATGAAGGTCATTTTCGAGAAAACAAACATCTATTTCTAATACTAAACGAAAAAGAAAATGTTGAGAAAAGATGTTGATCGACTCTTGAAAGATGTTATCATCTTGATATCCATAATGTTGTGTTATTCAATTCTTTGCCACATGCATCCGATTATATCTCTCGCGACATGTTGATAATGTTGTAACTGTTGAGAATACGATAATGTGCTTCGGATCGAGTCTTTAAAAGTTGAAAATGAACGTCTCTTAAACGAGCTTTCAAATGCAAAACGTCGTCTTCAATGGTGTCAAAAGATTGTCAAAATCGTGAACTTGCTTTGCAAAACAAAATCCACCAGTTGCAATCAAACAATTTTAATCCAAAATTTGAGCAATCGGATGATCAAACGTGTCTTTGAAAAGTCAAATCTCAAAATATGAACAAGAACTTGTAAAAGTTAAACAAGAATATGGTGTCATATTTGATTTACTCAATAAGACTCGTCATGAAGCATCAAACGAACTTGATCACTATCTTGCACACTAGAGAAGTAATGAATTTTCTTTGGTAATATTCGCTCAAAATCAAGATTTGATTCACACTATCTTTAAGTTAAGAGAAATGTTAGGAAAGTATGAACAACTTCCGCCTACCATCATTAAGAGAATAGCACCAAGTAACACTTAGTAATCGTGAACCTAGAATGCCTACGCTAAAACACAAGTTACTAACGTGCTTCCTTCTACTAAAACAGAATAGTTGCCTCTTTTCCAAACGTCCGACTTCACGACTTAGGAGCACTACATCGAAGAATAGGAAGTTGCGACCTAAGAAAAGATCAATAAGGAATGCTAAAGTAGAAGAACACCCTAGGACTATGAATAAGATTCACGTTGCTTCCACTAAAGATATTAAATCGGCAAATGTAATAGAAATAATGATGTAACGAATGCTAAACCTTTAAGTACTTTTGATATTCATCGATGCACCTTGTGTTATTTGTCGTAAAAGTATGAATTCGATTGTCATGACAAATGTGTTGCTAAAGCTATCATCTCTCGTTTGAGGAATCCTAAGAATCGGAATACCTCTAGGCCCACTAATCATTCTAAGTCTCAGGCTTGGTAGACCGCCTCTTTAGATTCTAAGAACCGCATTGATGTCCCTCAGCTCGATTTCACCCCTAGAATGTAGTACCACCTAGTGCATTCACTAAGCCTAAAGCAAATACTAGTTGGAGATGGCGAAATGGATATATAACACACTAGGATTTAAATGGATGCCTAAAGTTATTGATGTGTATGTTCACTATAATCGCTCCAAACCCTCTAACATTTGGGTTCCACATCTACTTCTATTCCATCCGTGTCGTATGTGTAATGCAGTGATACTGAGATCATTCTCTGATTGTTGATAGCGGATGTTCCCGGCACATGACGTGCAACCTTAAACTGTTATCAAACTTTATTGCAAAGTTCATTGGCACCGCCGATTCGAATGATCACTTCGCGACTATCATGGCCTCTGGAGACTATATCAATGGGAACATCGAAATTAGCAGGTTTATTATGTGGAAGGCCTCGACACAACTGCTTTCGAGGTCGGCCTGTGATGGAGATTTGGAGGTTGCTTTCGGGAGAAATCTTGTTTCATTCGTGATCTACAAGGAAACGACCTTATGTCTCGCTCGCGAACTCAAGTCTTTACACTATCTCTATGCAAGACATGGTTGCTTCATCTCCCATCCGCTTACTTTCAAAGGCAACATCAACAAAATCCTGCTATGGCACCGCGTCGTCTCTCACATTTAAACTTTCAAACTGTTAGGTCACTAGTTTTACAACACAAGCTTAATAGAAAGAGATAAAGCGATTGAACAATAAACCAAACACACACACACGATATAGTAAGAAAGTTATGCGTAGGGCATGAGTTAAAGGAATAACTTGAACAACCAACCTCAGTGAGGGTTATTACATAGTATTTATAGGCAAGGAGCTAGGAAACACTCCTACTCCTTCCCTTTTCCTTATTGGACATGGGCCTAAGCTTATGGGCCTTCTACATAAGCTTGACCTTAAACAAACATAAAGGACATAATAAGCTACCTATTACATATGAGTAACAAACACTTGAATTAAGGTTTAGGAGTGATTCCAACAATCTCCCTCAAGTGTTGGTGATGAAGAACAGTGAAGGCGTTGATGTAATAGTAGCTTTGACGCCTTCGACATTCTTCTTTCTTGTGAGAATAAATGCCTTGATTCGAACAATCTCCCAGATGTAGAGATAGTTTTCTTTGAACAATTATGCTTTGACGTCATCTTTAACTTTGTTCTTTGATCATTGTTCTTTGTGATGAAAGTGATAGTATGTTGTTGTCTGCATCAAGTCTGCCGCTCACAAGGTCTCCACGTCATTCTTCAACATGCTCACACGCCTTTGACGATGGAGTTCAAGATCTGATGAAGTTCTTTAAGTATTTAACTTTGTAGATTCTTTGATTTAACGAAGAATCATTCCGATGTTATGTTGCTTTTGGATAGAACTTCCATTAGTGATGATGTTGGCGTGAGCATGAGAAGAATCTGCACGATCATCCCGGCAGAGCTTCCATAAGAAGAAAACATTTAAAACGGTTAGTAATAAGCGGATTCCCGCTTACAAGTTTGAACTTGAGAGTGTTATGACATAGTGTGAAAACACAACTCTAATTCTCACAAAGGCCGCTCTGAATCGAGTCCCACAAGTGAGATAACGCGATGTGCAAGTACATCTACAGTTCGATGAGTCGAGGTATACCAAGCATCACCACACGATCAGACCGTTTGAGACACACTAAGCATAATCCACGGGAGTTACCGGCGTGACCGCTGTGTCGCTTGATGTTGACCACAGCGGAGTTTCCATTCAATCACCGAGATCACAAATGTGAACCTCTCATAAATGTTCTCGACAGTTGCTAAGATCTCGTGAAGGACTCGATAACGTACCACGATGTTCTTATTGTTGAACATCGAGTGATGAAATGTCAAGTGTACCTAAGAGATCTTTTGATGAATCTCGTGGCTCTAGACTCAATAGTGCGTTTTGGTTTTCTGGAGGAGACTAGGGAGAGGGTCTCCTTCTTCAATACCAGTGATCTCTAAGAGAAAGCCAATAGTTTACGTGGGGTTCCTGTGAGAATGAAACAAGCTTCTTTGAGAGAAACTTGAGTGGCTAAGAAGGTATAGTGCATGCGCCATCGGGTCCATGACGACTTTTAATCTTCAATACCGGCGTCACTAAGTGACAACCAAGAGTATATGTATTGAACCCGTTGTCGCCCTAAGTTGAATAATTTGGAGGGCTATTTCTTTTCACCCTTTTCTTTGCATTTCTTTTAATTCTTCAACTCCTTCTTTCTCCGATTCTCATTTTCTCCTTTTATAATCGTACCTAAGGACTTCTAAGTACTAACTATTTGTGATGTCCTTGGGTAGATCCCTCCGCTCAGTGGATCATGGGACGGTTATTCCTAACCTTAGTCACCTTATCACTCCATGACTAACCTATGTTGCCATAAAACCAATTTTCAAGAAAATCTCTCAAAGGGTTTGTAAATGAAAAACATGTTTGAACCATCGTGAGAGTTTTATCTTTTAGTAAATACCCCCCCACATGTGCTTTAGAGTTTTGACGGAAATCAAGTGTGTGGGAAGAGCGCACTTTGAATTGATCAACTCAAGATAGACAATCCCCATGAGACACGGTTCGTTGCATAGTTAAAGAGTTACATTGTCGACTTTTAGGTGACAACTAGCTCTAATAACTATGTTAGAATTAGAAATTCCATAGTGAAGTGTCGGTCACCCCATATATAATCTAGCATAAGTTAGCTCGTAGACATTACGTTATTTACCGTTATTTAGTTAGTTATTTAGTTTAGTGCAACACCGTGGAGGAGACGGGTCTTTACCCATGTATGCACGATCCACGATCCGAAGGAGGACGTTTAGTTTGTAACTATAAATACCATCTACCTCCTAAGGTAGAGGGTTGGACCTTTCATTCATCTTAATCTAACCTTCTATGTTTTCTTTCACTTTCTCTCTCTAGAAAGGATCCCACTTTCTCTCTCTAAACTATACATAATTCGAACCATATATTGTTATGTGATGTGTTTGTGAAATCCAATATCTAACAATTGGTATCAAGAGCCATGGTTGGATCATTCATCTTTCATGCTCTTTGTTTTGGTGGATTTCATAAGGTTTTTGGGTATTAAGGGTTTAGGAGAGTTTGATTCATTTGGACAAATTCTAGTGTTAAAGTTTGAATTTTGCTAGTACTTTTGTGTTTAGGATCATCATATGTGTTTATGTTTTGAATTGGAAGGCTTAAATCATTGTGATTTGGTTGTTTTGATTGATAAAGTGGTTATTTTTGAAGTTGGTACAAAGCGAGTTGAGTCTCGTAGTGATTTTCTTGGAAGCGAGTTGCTTGGAAGAGAGTTGCTTGGAAGAGAGTTGACAGCTAAAGCGAGTTGAGACTCGTAGTTGAGTTTCTTGGATGCGAGTTGCTTCTTCATTAGAAGCGAGTTGGTATAAGCGACTTGGCTACTTAGCGAGTTGACTATTTATGCGACTTGGTTATTAAGCGACTTGTTTATTTAAGCGAGTTGATTGTGTAGCGAGTTGATACTAAAGAGAGTTGCCTATGCGACTTGTCCGATTCAGCGTATCTAAAGAGAGTTGCCTATCGCGAGTTGCTTAGCGAGTTGCCTATGCGAGTTGTGTTTTATGCGACTTGTCTATTAAGCGAGTTGTCATTTATGCGAGTTGTGTTTCATGCGACTTGTCTATAAAGCGAGTTGTCATCTTATGCGAGTTGTGCCTTAAGCGAGTTGTCTTGAAGCGAGTTGTCTGGATGCGAGTTGATTGAGCGGTTTGACCAAAGTTGACTTTTACGGCAAAACTTCAAGCGGCCATAACTTTTGAACCAGTAACTCCGTTTCAGTAAATACCAATCAAAGCAATGGACAGGGTGAATATGGTGAGGTTTCACGCAAAGCTTTGAAACGAATTTTTTGAGGCCCAAATCGCCTCCGGAAGGAAGTTATTGAGGTTTTTAAGTTTTTAGACCTAAATTTCTCCGTAAAATCGTGCATCAACCAGTCCAAATCTCAACCAAACAACATATCTGCTATTCCTACAAACAATCCTAAGTCCTAACACACAATTGTCTATCATTGTGACAATTCATCAGTCATCTTAACACGTTCCATTGGTCATTGCTTAACGGTTTGGTCTTGATTTTAGTAAAATCCGCGAAAGATTCTATTTCTCGGTTTAAATCATAGACTTGTAAAATCCATGGATTCATCAACATCATGTCTTACACTCTGATTCGGTGATTTGAAGTACTCAAACGTATGATCTTGTAGACAACCATGAGAATATTAGCTATCTTGAGCAGTTTACGAGATGATGGAATCAATCAATGATGATTTGAGTTCTTCATGCTCGAGTCCAATGAGAAACATTTGCACTGTTCGTGCCACGAATGCCATGCAAAGGAAATCAACATTGAATCTTATCAACAACTTCACTCACACCTCATGTTACTCACTCCGTTAAGAATGGAGCGAACATGCATTGCCATTTCCGTCAAGACTTAACCACATTAATGGGAACGTTGCTATTGAACTTAGAACAACTAGAGCAACAACTTGATAAAGAAAAGGTTCAAAAGGATAGTTCCAAAGGTTTGCACTTCATGTGATCCACAAACAATTTCAGCCATTCATCAATGGGAATACTCATCGATTATGATCAAGACTTGGTGAGATATCTTTCAAGAGGCACCTTTGGAATGGAAATTAGCATGTTCATTGAGGCACTTATTCATCTCATGCATAATGTGGAGAAGTATATTGAGGAAGTTACTCGGAAAGATGAAAAAGTGGGTGTGTATGCAGTGCGGTTAAGAGATTGTTGTGATGAGTCGGGTAATGTATCGAAAGGTCGGGTGTTCTTGAATCGCGAATATCGAAACAACACGAGAATGATGTAACCATTGCTCAAGAACTCTGTCCACACAAAAGTAGATGCCGTGATCGAAAAGGCGAATGAATCTCGGTACAATCAATAAATTGTTGTGTTGAGACCGATGCGACACCGGATGTTGGATCAATGGACACTTGAATCTGAGGCTCGAGATAGATAACCTTGACACAACCAACGGTCCAGGTGATTCTTGTTACACATGATGTGGATGCGATATCGAATCGACAATTGAACAAGTATCATGTGATGAGGTACCCTTAAGCTGTTCAACATAGTGCATACGCTAATGTACCTATACATATTGGTCTTAATCTTGAACATGATTCGATAAATGTTCCTTGGTTGAGGCGAGTCTAATAACTTCAAAACAAATGATATGATTGATAAAAGGGCTTTTGATGAACTTTCAAACAAACTCTCAAATCTTGAAAACCATTGCATTTCACTTGAAATTGCGATACAAAGTAAAGAAGAAAGTTTCCAAATTAACAAACCAAGTAAAATCCGAACTTCACGAATTCGTGAACTTTTGAAATAAACACTTTGAAAGCTCGACCAAGACAAAGACTCAACCATCAACAATTTGAAGAAACATATTTACGATATGCATGAGAAAAGTAATTTGGTTACAAGTAATTACGATATTAATGCTATTGATGATATTCAAATGAGAAATGATGAATTAGCGGTTTGTGTGGCCAAATTACTAAAGGAAAATGAGTCTTTGAAAGCATCACATAGAACTAAGTGACTCTATCAAAGAAGCTAGAACTACATCAATGGAACAAACAAACTCTTTGATAGCTAAAATTGATGATCTCAAAGCTCAACTTCAGGAAAAGAGTTTCGCCATTGTTTCTTTAAAAATGAGCTCGAGAAAACAACAGAATCATGTGAACACTAAGTTTTCAAAACCATCAAACTTGGGAAACCGGTTATTAGACAACCGAATGCGTTTAGATCCGAGCGACCAAAATTTTCAAAAATGCGGTTTGCCTCCCAAGTTGATGCGAAACAAGTTTTGACAAAACGGTCACTTCACCTCACTTGCCTAGGAAAGTTGATATGAATGACTTGTATAAGAACTCTTATCTTGAAATGGCTAGAAGAAGGCACAAAATCGTAAAGGCGGAATTTTAGGTGCAAGACCTAGGATGATGAATTCTTCAAGATTTCAAGGCACCGCTAGTAGTTCTAAACCATTACCTAGGTACACTAATCTAAAGACTAGGGATTGGCGTACATCTAAGAGTAGTTGCATTTCGGTAAAGCTATTCCATAGCGCACCACTCTAAGAAATCTAGATCTATTTACGAATCCAAACAAGTTGTCCGCTCAAAGTGTCCGAAATGTATCTTTAATGCTAATCATGATAAATGTTTCACAAAATCCTCAAGAAAGTAAATGCTCATGCAATGGTACAACTTTTAAGTCTAGGATTCACACTAAGTCTTCCACAAAGGCATATGAAGCAAATGAAACCAAAAGCCTCACCTAGATGGTTACCAACTGCTAAATCTTTGGAAACTAGGAATAAGGATAAGTCTCTCACTATGCATGAAGCCTAACAATCCTAGACCTTGCCATAAGTGGATACCATCCGGTAGAATTTTTAAGGATCTTGATTTAGGTGGATACCTACAGGAAAGATGTTCTTGATGACAAAATTAAGGTTGACCGTGAAACCCCAAAGGGTTTGGATACTAATGTCACTAACCAAAATATATGCAATCAAGCTTGTGATGTTAGTGCGGTAGTCCTTACTACATTGCGAGATACTTGATCCTTCAATACATGGATCGGTTTAAAGTATGGATAACACAAGGATTGATATCTCATAATTCACGGGTTCTAGTAACTCAACCTTGATATTCAACCGGCTATGACGTCTGCTCACATCGCCTGGGCCTCAGATTATCATTATGGCGTCTGCAGATAACTCTACTGAGCCCCGTTCCTCATAGAAAAGAAAGGTATGCGTTTGATGCGCTTTATCTTCCGAAGAGAAATCTTCTCATTTATGACCATTCTCATCAACATGCTTCATGCTTTTCCATGCGCTTCGGTCATCAAGTGATCCGGACTACTAATAATTACTCTTATTCCACTTGCTCAATATAATGAAGATGGCGTCATCATGTGCTAATTTTACGGGGAGAAGTGTGAATAGAATACATTTGGATGATAATCACTTGTTTAATCAAGAATGGCATCTCCGTATGCAATTCTTGAGGGGAGAAAAGTGTGAATTTTTGCATTGTTGATTGATATTTGAGAATATATGGTCAAACGGCTCTAACTCATGTAAGAACCGAGATTCTTCTTATTGGATCATCTTCACATGTAGTTTCTTCTTAGAGCTGTGGTTGACATCTTCACAGTCGATATGAGTTTAACGACAAAGTGCTTCCGGGTAATGCTTCACGGCACATCAACATGATGATTCCGAACAACCCTTTATTGTTGTTTGATGTGATTGTTTGCTTGGTGTTACCATTTTATGTGTTTGTTCTTTGGTGATTCTTGATTTCCTTGATGAACATCTTTCGTTCTTGTTTGATTGGGAGGATTTTAAATTAAGGGATTTGCTATTTACAAATTAACGGGAATGCCTTTGGTGTGAAGAAGATGTTAACTGTCTATTTCCCCATTCGGAAAATCTTGAAGAAGGTCGAGTCTTCAGTCTGTTCTACATTTTCTGCTACATGTTAGAAGGCTAAAGACGAATTGCATTTGATGATCTAAAGACTTCTTCTTAATCCGGGCTGAGAAGATCACTTGAAAATCTTCGTCAGTTTAGGGGAGAGCACTAATTGGGGGAGATTGAAATGCCAAATTTAATCCCCAATTAGACTTGCTCATATTCTTTGCAATGATTCATTGTTTGATTTTTGATGACTCTCCTCCAACGCCTAATGCTTCACTTACTAAGGATAACTGGGATTCATTGTTTGGGATTCATTGTTTTTTCAAAGATATGTTTGATGAGTACGTCCAACCTCCGACGAATGTTGATTGATCTCTGCCAAACAGTCAAGTCTAACAGACTTAAAACAGCTTAAACACAAATGCAATGAAGATCAGAGAATATAGTGGATTCCCGGGTCGTTAAGTCCCACGGAGGATGAATTGGTGTAAAAACACTTGATCAGATGGTAGAATGATCACTAAGGATAGTGATCAGTAAGGTTTTGGATGGAAAATTACCTAAAGAAAAGATCTACAAATTAAAGCGACTTAAATGCAAATTAAAAGAAATAAAAGATAAAAGATACTAAATAAACGCTATCACTATTTTTAAAGTCGATGAACGTTTAAAACCTAAAACTTAAAACTTACGTTTAAAATAAAATTACGTAAACGTACAAAATAAAACGTGAGTTTTAAAGAAATAAAAGACCTACAAATATGAAAATGATATTTTTACAATCCTAATAATAAAAGAAAATTATTAGAAAAAAAAATTATTTTTACAACTATTTATTTAATTATTATTAATTAAAAACTATTTATTAAGTATTTAAAATACACTAAAATATAAGAAAATACAAGATTAACCTAGAAAATGAAATTATAACTTGGAAAAATCTAAAATATGATAAAACTTATTTTAAAACTAAAAATATATTTTTAGACTTATTATGTATTTATTATTAATTTAAAACTATTTAAAACTAATTAAAATGCTAAAAATACTTTTTAAACTAAGAAAATTATGGAAAATACTTTTTATTACTTTTATATTTATCTTAACCTAAGAAAATTGAAAAATCATTTTTTTTTAACTTTTTATAATTTATTTGTATTAAAAGCTATTTAAAAAGGATTAAAAACTAGTTTAAATTAAGAAAAATAGCAAACAGTTATGAAAAATTATGAAAGTTTCAGGAAAAGTCTATTTTAATATGTAGAATCTAGGAAAAATAGAAAAACTTGGGCTTGTTTGGAAGAAAATGAAACTGCTATTATAAGTGCTTATCAATAAGCACTTGAATAAGCCAATTTATAACCAAAGACCACCAAACCTTCACAGAAGCTATATTAAGCTAAAAGAACTAAAATGGAACAAGTTTCAACAAGCTTAAACCTTTGGAATACCAATTGATCAGATTTGATGTGTTGAGCTTTTTGAGCAAAAACAGTATTTAGGTACCAAGTTTGAGCTTACACGACTACCAAATAAGCTAATATTGAAAAGCAAAATTGGAACTTGTATAAGACCTGGTTGGCTACCTAGAAACAAAAGATGATATCAATATAAGCTAAAATGAGCTTTTGAGAAGCTTTTTCAAAACCTGACAATCCACTGAGTAAAACTCAGTTAATACTGATTGAGTTTGGTCAATATGATAAGCACATGCAGCCCTGTCAAATAAGCTAGATAATGAAAAGCTAAACTTGGGTCATCAAGTTGGCTAGGTTGGCTTCTCAAAAAGCCAATAATCACAAGCTATGGACAACTATGGAGCTTTTTGTGAGCTTGAGAAAAGGTTAGAAATCACATGCAGTGAGCGCATTTAGAAACAGTGTCCGAATAAGCTAAGAGAAAAGTCATTACATAAGCTAATGAGAAAATATAAAATACACTAGGATAGAGATGAGCAGCTAGATTTTATATTCCAAAGGCTCAAATCATGAAACTCAATATTAAGTCCTATATAGATTATTCTATTTTATCCAAACGCTAATATTGAAAATTTGACTTTTATAAGAACTAATTAGTTTGACTAAAATGAATTTTAACTTGATTCTCTTGATTGATTATGTAATATTAAGCTAAAGTATGACTGAATTAAGCTAAGTTATCAAGATTAAAGCTACCGTGATAAGTTTGATACTCTAACTCCAACAAAGGATGAAATTAAGATGAGATTAAAGGTATTTTGACTTTTGAACTAATGATCACCGGTTTTCTTGCTTGTCTTGAGTTATTAGGACCTAGTGGAATATAAAACAACCAAGAACAACAACACAAACAAGCTCTAACACATTAATGCAAAAATCCAAACAAGCCTTTATAGAACTGATTTGAATTTTTTCAAAGAGTTTGTCAGATTAAGAACATGTACTTGATTAAAAACCTTAGATTATCATATAAGGGGACTATATAAGCATAAAACAACAACACTAATAGTATAAAACTAAGAAATACAAAGTATGCAATATTAACTGTTAAAATGAGATTTTGTTCTAAATACAGATTTAAAAGAACAACCTATCTATTTTATTGATTAGTTGTGATTAAATATGACCAATAAACATAAACAAACAGGAATTTATGTTAAAGAACAACTCTAATATTGAAATGCCAAAATGATCAAACTGCTTACAAATGAGATTCCAAGTAAAAGCTGAGAACCAAGGACTGTAACCAATTCCTATAGCTTCCCAAGAAGCATCTAAACCAGGGCAATCCAAAATATACCCTGCTCCAAGCATTCATCAGGTTTCACCATTGATTTTATTTTTCTTTATATTCTTGATATTTTTGTGAATTTTGGTTTTGGCTACTAATATCGCTTTTAAGGTATCTAAAAGCTTTAATAAGCTTTATAAGGAGCTTATATGTGCTTCCGAGTCCAAAATAACAATCGATTAACAATATTCACCATATTGAGATTTTTGGATAATAAGAAAATTGCATAACTTGAGATAAGACTTGAACCGAAATTGGTTGCTTACAAAAGTTTTATTTCAACTTGAAAACATAAAATACAAAGCTTGAAGCTTAAACAAACACCTGAATTTGAAAGTTAAACTAAAACGACATTAAAATTTAAAATTACTCTAGATTGCTTCTCCATTGCTTCACCTTGATATTTATTGACTTCAATCTTCCTTGTCGACACTCTTGAGAATATCCCACCATAATCCAACCGTTGAAATCATCCGTATAATCGATTTGACATTTGTCACTTTTGGCGCCAAAATTCCTACGAAAGGTGTTTTATGCATTAATTGGGATTGGATTGATGTGGAGGTGGAGTGAGTGTAATTAAGTGGAGATGGTGAGGTGTAAAGGTGAAAACCAGTGGTTAAAACCACTTGGTTTTGGTGTATCTGAGGGTGAAGGAGGAGGGTCTACAGTGTAGGCGGTTTTTTTGTTTTTAAAAGTTGGGCCGGGTCAAGGTTTTGGGTTGGATTTGGGCTAAGATTTAATATAGGATCCGTTTGGCTTGGCTTATCAACAAGGACCATTAGTGTAATTTGCCAATTCTTCAAGGACTGACTTTGACAAGTTTACAAAGCTCTCACAAGGGTCAAACCTGCCAAGTAAGAATAGTACAAGGACCTATATTGATAATTTCCATTTTTGTAGATCCAGGGACTAAAACTGCCAATTTAGAAACTTGAGGGACCAATATTGTAATTTTCTCCAAAGTTTATCATAAGGACCATTTTTGTCATTTATAAATAGAACAAGGTTAAAAGTTGATAATTTTCACTTTTTAAATTAACCAAGGACTATTTTTGACAATTTTCAAAGTTAAAGGACTAAAGTTGTCAATTTGTGATTTTTAAACTTTAAAGGGTTTATTTTGACAACTTTTGAATCTCATGGACCTAAAATGATATTTTACAAGTTTTTGAATTACTGTGGACCGATTTTGACAACTTTTGTAACTTGGGGACTAAAACCGCCAATTATGCAAACTTGATACGCTTTTTCACCGATTTTGATGTTTTGCATTTAAAACATATAAAACACTTGTTTGTGATATTTTATCATTTTGATGTGTTTCGAAAGTGTTTTCGATGTTTTGGCACTCTATCAAGATAAAATGATGAGTATTTAGACACTCATCAATCATCCAAATTCAAGTACTTCTCGAATTCTCAAGAAACCTTATCTCCGCCATTTCACAAGGCGTTGATAATGACTATCATGATATTGTAGTTGCACTCTCGAATAATGATCCGCTTTTGGTATTCCTTTGCGAAATCTTCACGGATTATTGTTCCTCTCATTGTGCTTCGCTATAAATCAACCATATGAACATTAAGGAAAATGACTACCTCATCCGCTAGAAGACATTTTTGGTAAATCTTCCGGATCGCTTTCTACATGTATACCTTAAGGAAGAATGCATTGATGTTGAGGAGTCATTTGTCTGTTTCATTCAATGGGTCAATGTTCATCCGATTGTATGTTTATTCACGATTGACATTTGACACAAGTTGATTACTTTGAAGTTACTCATGTATCACTTATTTGAGTTTGAAGTTGACATTCACAAAGGCGTGTTCTTATTTGATAACTTGCTCGGGCTTAAGAATTTGAGCTGAAGTCTTAGGTTATCTAGTTACCAGCAGTCGAGGTGGATGGTTGAAGACCTGGTTAACTATCACTATTGTTAGGAATTAGAAAATTCCATAGTGAAGAGTCGGTCACCCCTAATATTATCTAGCATAAGTTAGCTCGTAGACATATCGTTATTTACGTTATTTAGTAGTTTATTTATTAGTTTGTAGCGAGTATAGTTTAGAGCAACACCGTGGAGGAAGGACGGGTCTTTACCCAACGTATCCCCGATCCACGTAATCGATAGGAGGTCGTTATGTTTGTAAGTATAAATACCCCTTCCATGGATGGAAGGGGTGGTGCTTCTCATAATCTAATATTCTACAATTTGTGAAGTAACTCTCTACCAAGAAACCACCCAACTCTCTAACTTTCTCTCTCTAATGGCAAACATGTATTTTGATCTCCCAAGACCACCCGAATCATCAAACACATAAAAATAATGATCCTACAATTGGTACCAGAGCCAAGGTTGTTGTGTTGTGATGATTTATTGTTGCGTTTGATTCTTGTGTTAACTGTTTTTGTACTATATTGACTGGAAAAGTGTTTTTCGTTTAATATTATGGTTAACAGTTTTTAGCATGATTCTTGTATTCCTTTTGGTCTAAAAGGTGTTTTATGATCTTATGTCACTTTTATTCAAAATGATTCTTGTACTATCATTTTATGTGACGATTTTGTTGTACCAAAAGTGAAGTCAATACATCAATCTGGTCTATTTTCATGGTCAAAACAATCAAAAGATTGCATTTTTATGATGATTATCTGGGTTTCTTATGAAGATGGCCGGAAAACTCATCGGAAATGGTCAAAAGGGTCTAAACAGAAGCAGTTTTATACATTTTTCTGGGTCATTCTTCATGGCGAGTTGGTCATATGTTCCTTCATGGCGACTTGTCTTGACAAGTCGCCCGATTCGTTGAATCTGGTCTTAGCGAGTTGTGGTGCTAACACGAGAGCGACTTAGTGTCATGATGCTAGCGACTTGGTGTGTAAATGAATGGGTAGCGACTTATATTGATAAGTCCTAGCGACTTAGTTTGGAAAAGGGTCCTAGCGACTTAGTTTGGAAAAAGGTCCTAGCGACTTAGTTTGGAAAAAGGTCCTAGCGACTTAGTTTGGAAAAAGGTCCTAGCGACTTAGTTTGGAAAAGGGTTAGCGACTTGCTTTGAAATAGAAAAGAAAGGAGATGAAGATTGAATGACCACGACCACAACTAAATACCAAATACAGACTCATCTCGACCTCATTTCTATACAATCATCGGTCCAAGATATTAAACAAAACAGAAATGAATTTAATGACATCGAAGTGGAATAATACTGCCGATCCAAAACCATCATCACACCCTTTAACTATCCTACAACCCATATCTTAACAACAACATCAATCTCTGCCTCGCCTAATCCTCATCCATTTCATTAACTTAACCTAAACAGTCTTTCAATATTACTCGACATGAATTACAACAAGATCTCAGAATGGTTCTTTCCAATCTTTCAAAAGATTTTCTTTGATTGAACCAATCTCTTCATCGATCCATATGAAGCTATGCTTCTTGTTTGAATATTCGAAACATGTATTAATTGATTGTTAACAAAAGTGTTAAAATCAGATTATCGTTTCGTTCAATACATCTAAAACAAAACAATTAATTGATACCTACCCGAGACCTTATCAAGATCTTGAAGCCTTTTCATCGTTTTAAAACCATCCATGTGGCCATCACACAAACCCTCTAGCCAACCCTGTGGCGAGGAACTAACATGAAAGGTTCTCAAGGTGGTCAGGGTTTGGTATTATTATTAGTGGGATGATTTTTTGAGATGCGAGTTGCAAAGGGGCGGACATTAATGATAATGTGATATTAGGATTTGGATGAGGTCTCTTTGTGTTTGTTGGGAATCTAACGGATGGGGGCGTATATGTTATGTGTTAATTATTGAAGAGGCGTGGTGTTAACTGTGAAAGAGGCGGAGGATTTTAAGAGTGTAATTAGGATTGTGAAAGGTTGAGGTGTGAGTGATTATGAGGGGGGCGGTAGAATATGAGAGAAAGATTAGGAGATTGAGGTGAGAAGTTTTAGGGTTAAGAAGTTTTTATGCTGCGTTTGTGATGAGTGAGAAGTGAAGGAGGCGTTTTTTATGAATGAGATTAGGGTATACTGATGCTTTGTGTGTGTTATATAGTCCGATGGTTTAGGGTAGTTTGGTTAAGATATCTCATTGTTGGGTTTTTTTATCACTGGTTTGTTAACACAGTCTAGTCATTCGTTCTTATTGGGCCATACTCCATGCTTTGGGCTGGACCTTTTAGCTTGTTCTGTGAATATTTAAGCAACGGGCTTAAGTAATCATATGAGTAGTATTATTTGGATCCGTGAATTATTATGAAAAAGGTTGTAATGACTTAACTGATTGCTATTCGAGTTTGTGTTAATCTCATCTACGGCCAAAATCATTGATAACATTGAGGATGAAGTGGTTAACTGAGTTGATAAACTATTGTTGGTATTGTCAGGGTTTATTCCATTTGTTTGCTTGAATGGACTTGTATATTAGATCGGGATCAGAATTCTGTATGATGGATGATGGATTGATTTGGTGATATTCTTAATGGGCTGACTTAGTTGGATGAACATTATTCATTAGAATAAGATGGAATGGATCGGATGATTAGACTGGGCTGATAAGATTTGATGATATGTGTTTCATGTGATTTGGACCTTATGAGATTTGATAATGAGATTTGTTGATGTGATGAGATTTGTTGATGAGATCTGTTATCTTTTGTGAATTGGTACTTTGGTCTACACATTTTCACGGATAATATTACGTCACGGCTTGAATTGAAAGTTGTACAATGTTGACTACGGGATTGTTTGGACGGTATTTCCTATTTGAATGTGAAGTGAGGTTTTTCCGGGCGTGTTTACTTATTTTGTCTTCTTTCTTTCTACCCTTTCACGAAGATGACTTGTTTGGGCATTTATAGAGTGTGATAAAGACTTGGCTATTTAGGTACGGTTGTGATTCTTTCTCGTTTAACCCACAACGTAACTATCACTTCGGTGTCTCACTCAGTTGAGAATGTCAAGAGGTTTTGTACATTGGGTACACCGTTTCTTCTTCACAAGAATTAGTACAAGTTTAAGTAACAAATCTGGGGAGTCTTACTTCATGATCAAGTTTGGCATATCGGGTTTAATTCTCCATGTGGTCACTACAATAGCCGACAGAATGCGTGAATGTTGTGTTTACCAAAGTGTTGATTGGATGGTTGATGATGTTGATGATGTTGGATAATGGACCGTTGATGAACCGCTGCATGTTCCCTAAAATGATATTCACCGAAACCAAAGTTGTCATTACACACTCAAACCGACATTGTTTACGGTTTTGTCTTGATTTTGTAAAATCCATGAAAGAACCTATTTCTCGGTTTAAATCATAGACCAGTAAAATCCGTGACAATGGAAACATCCCGGTAATTGTAAAGTGCATTTCGGAACTATCATATGGTTTATTCTTGGTTTTGTAAAATCCGCGAAAGAAACTATTTCTCGGTTTAAACTATAGAATTGTAAAATCCGTGATGATGGAACCATCTTGGAGAAAGGAAAGCGTATTTCGTGGTCTTCGATCTCATTGCTACGGGTTACGTGTCGAAGAAGGGATAAAAGGGTGTACTTCATATATTGGATGTGTGTTTGGATTGTCGTCATCGCAGTTTGGTTATTACATGGTTTTACGGGGTTATGTGCTCATTAAACCATGGTCGGGATAAAACCATTATCAAAGTTCATTCAAATGTCAAAGAAGGCTAGATTTGAGCAGTTCAGAAGATGTGACATCGGCGTTAATTCAGTAATATTTATTTGAGGTTGAAGTGAAACATCACGGGCGAGTGTACTTAGTATCTGAAGGTATCGGGGATGGTTGGATGAAGATTCTTTGAGATCCTTGTTCGAGCGATTATCAAAAACGAAGACTTGGAAATCTAGTTATTGTTGGGTGACTTTACCTCTTCTTTACCACTTGGGGAATTGGGCTCTTATCACCTCAAAATAACTATCACTTAAAGGAGTTACGTTGTAGTGCTCAGTGTCACATTCAATTGTGGATTTTCAAGAGGTAATGTACGTCTATTACTTGATGGTTGGTTGGGTGAAGAGTATAGAGTACTTAGAGATTCAAATGGGCATGAATTCTCGACACCGCTCTTCGTTACATATGTGCAAGTTTAAGTCACGAGTTCGGGGTAGTTTACTTCAGGGTCAAATTCATCATATTGGGTTTTGTCCATCAGCTGTCACGACAAAGAGCCTATAGAATGATAATGGGGATGATTACATGTTTTGCTAAGAGAGTTGAAAAGAGAGAGATGATGACGTATGAACACAACAGTTCATGCCTCGTACTCTAAAGAAAAGAAATGTGTACGCTTCAAACAAGATTATCTTCCAAGAAGAGAAATCTTCTTATGACGTATGAACACAACAGTTCATGCCTCGCTCCTCAAAGAAAAGAAAAGTATGCGCTTCAAAGGCGCTTTATCTTCTCAAGAAGAGAAATCTTCTCACTAATGACCATTCTCATCAACATGCTTCATACTTTTCCATGCGCTTAAGTCATCAAGTGAACCGGCTATCATGATTGTTTTCTCATTCCACTTGCTCGATTATAATGAAGATGGCGACATCATGTGCTGATTATGCGGGGGAGAAGTGTGAATAGACTACATTTGGATGATTTTCACTTATTTAGTCAAGAATGGCATCTCCGTATGCAATTCTTGAGGGGGAGAAGAAGTGTGAATTTTTTGCATTGTTGATTGATATTTGAGAATACAAATGGTCATACGGCTCTAAACTCATGTAAGAACCGAGCCTCTTCTTTTCGGGTAATCTTCACATGGAGTTTCCTCTTAAGAGCCGTTAGTTGACATCCTCACAAGCTGATATGAGTTTATTGACAAAGTGCTTCCGGTTAATGCTTCACGTGCACATCAACATGATGATTCCGAACAACCTTCTGTTCTTGTTTGATGTGATTGTTTGCTTGGTATTACCATTTTGTGTGTTCGTTGCGGCCTGATTGTCGATTTCCTTGATGAACATCTTTCGTTCTTGTTTGATTGGGAGGATTTTAGTTAAGGGATTTGCAAGATGTAAGTTGATTGGGATGCTTTTGGTGATGTTCTTGTTTTGGTGAGTTGAAGATGTTGACTTTCTATTCCCCAACCGGACAATCTTGAAGAAGGTCGAGTCTACAATGTTCTACATTTTCGATACATGTTAGAAGACTAAAAGACGAGTTGCATTTAACGATCTAAAGACTTCTTCTTAATTCGGGCATTTATCAAATGATTGTCGGTTTAGGGAGAGCACTAATTGGGGAAAGTGATATGTCGATTTAATCCCAATTAGATTTGCTCACAATGTACTTTAGCAAGTTGATTCCCACAAGAGTTCAAGTGTTCTTCTCAACAAATTTCAAGTATTTGGGCTTACAAAGAGTTGATGATTACAAGTGTCAAAACCGAAAGGCGTAAGGAGACTCACATATAAACACAAAGCGAGTAAACTTGATGAACTTAACTCTTCTAAGTAATCAAGACATCCCGGAAGACAAATGTTAGTACCGAGAGAAACTCAAGGTTTGACTCATGGCGAGTAAACTTGATGAGCTTAATACTTCTAAGTGATTGAAGATATCCCGGAAAACAATTGTCATGACCGCAGAGAAACTCAAGGTTTTACTCATCAAGGCTTTTTGTGTTATTATTCCAACTACGTGGGGAAGTGATGTTAGAGAAAGTTTCAAGATAACAGAGGTACACTAGTATGTGGTGATTTCGATGGTGTCGCAATGATCGTGGAGAGATTGTGTACATTGGGGATGCTCAATTGTTTACCTGAGTGCTTAATCGGTGATTCGTAGATATAGTCACTTATTCGTGTTGACATCCGCAGATTGTCACCCGCAGATAATCGATGACTTGGCACGCTTCTTCAATGTTATCGCTATTCATTCCTTGTGTATTGGTATACTTGGATACTTGAGCTTCATACACATTCATCGTGACTAAAGTCATGAACATAGGGATGTGTTCTACATTACCCTCTTGATGTGTATTCGGGAGAGTTCTTGGATATTGGTGTACTTGGGTTCTTGAGTTTCATACACGCTCATCGGGGAAGAAAAATGTGAACATGGGAAGGTGTTCTTCATTCCCTCATGAAGTGTATTTGGGAGAGTTCTAGAGCATTATACAAAGAGGTCGCGCAACAATTCAACTACTTGGGGAATTGCTCTCTTGACACTTTTGGAATGGATCGCTTGAGACTTGATGGAAAGGAAATTTGAGAAGATTATTTAAAAGTGGGATGATACGTTGTCGTTCTTCTATTGGATGATATAACCCGAATGGAGAATCTCGATTATCGGTCATAAAAGGAGCGAGGGATTTATGATAATGGTGTGCCTCTATGTGCACCGGGCTAAGGAAAGCTTGAAATAGAGCTTGAATCGCTCATCTAATGGATTTTCGGTTTGGGGAAGTCGCAAAGTCTCTCTTCTCAAAGGCTCATGTTCCTTCTTCTATTCGGAGCCTCGGAAGCTTTGGTGGTGGAAGTTTAAGAGATGATGAATTCTATCTTCTACGACGTCTTTGCTCGATATCCTTATCTCAAGACTCGTATCATCATCTTCTTTAACTATATCATCTACTCTATCCTTGTAAATATTTATTCGAAAAACAAAATAGAAAAATATAAAACCAACAAAAAGAAAATAGAAAAATATAAAACTTTCAAAACCATAAAAATCGGAAAATTTGAAAAATACCAAAATTATTGTTTTCTCATGACATGTCTTCGGTATCGATAACATCTACGGTCTTAGAAATGTCATTCAATAATGGCACGGACCATAGATGAAGTTCGAGCGGGAGGTGTAAATATTTCTTTTTAAACATGTCTCAAAATATGGCTTACGCTTATTTCGATCAGAAACCGGGCTTCAAATAATGGCTTGCGCTTTTTGATCAGAACCCGTGCTAAAACTATGGCTTGCTATTATTTCCGATAGCAACCCGTTTTTCAAAGAAGGAAAGTGCTACGCTTAATCGATTTTCAAAAATTTTCGTGCACTTTTCCTAAAACAATTTAAGGAAAGTATGTCGAAGGACTGCTGTTCCTACACAAATGTTTTTCCGTCTAAAATTCTTCAGAAAAATATTTTGTGTTTTCTAAAATGGTGGTAAATGAGTTGCTTTAAAACAATCGATTCGTAGTTTTATAAAATTGAAAACTCAATCAATGACTTCAGCTTTTAAAACTTCTTATAAAATGAGTCATTGATTGAGGGGAGAATGTTTTCAAATCTATATCATCTAACGAGCTTTCTTAATTATCCTACGTGCTTAATTAAAAATGATATTTGCCTGTGTCGAAGGACTAGGAATCTAGAATATGATTGTTAGGTTTAGATGATTAGAGTTTGATTAACACATAAACCCCATGCCTTGAATGATCTGATTGATATGTTGAATTGACTTTTATCAGTCGATTGTTGTTTGGGTGATGTCGACCACCATATATTTGTATGTGTGTTCACTAACGTATGCAGGTATATTGGTTTAAAAGAATGTTCCCGATCCGGATCCCACAATTGAAGATGATTGGATGCGAAAGGAAAGGGTAACTATATCTTGGGTTGACAAATGAAGAAACAGAGCTTAACCGGACTTCAATGGAGAGTTGGCATGAAATGCAACGTAAGAGGTCTTATTGCATCGGCAGATGGTTTTCTTGACAAGTGAAGAAACGGAGCTTAATGGACCTCGGTTGGCATTCAAAATGCAACGTAAGAAGAAGTCTCACCGCATTTGCGACGGTTTTCTTCCAACCCTACAACAACAACAACGGAAGCTTCTCAACCACTAACGTATCTTTGTGCGGATACCATTTTAAACAATTTTGAATAAATTTGAATAAATTGTTTTAAAATGGAATATATTGTTTTGAAAATATATTGGACTAAATTTTGTAAATCACGGACTTCATTTTATCAAAACTTTAGTCACTCAATTATCGACTTGGTCATCGATTGAGGGGAGAGTGATTTAATTTAAAATATTTTCATACAATATATCTTCAAAAGTCCTTTTGTACAACAAAAGTGGTGATCTAAAGATTTAATGTTATGTCATGGTATGATTTTTCTTTAGAATCAAGGTCTTTCAAAATGAAATCTTTTACGTTCTTGTTTGATTGTGAAATTGTTTTGTTTTACTTAAAAGATCTCTTAAAACTATCATACCGACACTAACAATCTTTAATGTCTTAAAATGGTCCATATCCGTCATCTTTCAAAATTGAATCTTGCCACGTCTTTCCCAAAATTTTATAAATGATTTAAATCGGTTGGGATCACAAATCTCAAATGGTTTGATATTTCGATCGGGTAGAGATCGTGTTTTAAATCTCAAATCTGTTTTAAATGGAATTGGTTTTAGTCCTTTAAAGGCACTCCACCTCCATGTGCCAAACGATTTCAATATACATAATGCACATGTTGAGGAGGAGGATTTATCCAAAACCGGATGAGTATTTAAACAAGGCCACATTTTCTCCCATGTTTTCTAAACCTAATTAAATCACTTGGGATCCAAAATCTCAAAGGATTTGATATTTTGATCGGGGAGAATTTGTGATTTAATAATGAAATTTGATAAAAGTTGATCGCTTTGATTCGGTTGTGCAGTCGCTCTCTCATATGTGCTAAACGCTTAATCTCGAAGCACATATTGAGGGGAGCAAAACCATCGAGGTACAAAAGTTTTTTTAAAAAGAGATTATAAAGTACCTTGATTGTGTTTTCACATGGTTTTCTTAATGGATTTTGTGATTGTGAATGTGCTTCAAAAGAACTCTTGCCTCTATGTGATAAAATGTTTTAAAATATCCTATGCACATATTGAGGGGGAGAATTTTACCAAGAAAATCAAATGGCTTTTTCGTATGAAAATTGTGATCAAAGAAAATATTTCAAAGTCCTCTTACCTCCTTGTGCTAAACAATTTCTAAATCATACGCACATGTTGAGGGGGAGGTTTTCTAAATGATCAAAACTATTAAGGTACAAAATGCTTTGATCTCGTATCACAAGTACCTTGATTGTTTTTCCAAATGATTTTTCAATTGGTTTCATGAAGGAAGGAACAATACCAAAAGACCGACCAATTTACTTTATGCATGGAGTTATAAGGATGGTTAGGTTAGGTATTCGTTCCCACGATCCGCCAGAGTCGGAGGGATCTACCAGGGACAATCCACTAGATAGTGTAGAGTCCTTAGGTATGATGAAAAAGGAGAAATGTGAGATATGGGAAGAGTGCGGATGAGACAGAGCTAGTAATCGAATAAACCCAACAAGGTTCTAGTGATGAAGTCTCGGTAAGCACCGAAGGGGTTGAAGAATGAAAAGAAATGAATGATAAAAGGGTGAAAAGAAATAGCCCTCCATCAATTCAACCTTAGGGCGATGACCGGGTTCAATACATATGCTACTTGGTGGTTACTAAGGTAACACCGGTATTGAAGACAAGACATCATGGACCCGAAGATGCACCGCACTAAAACTTCCCAAACCACTCAAGTTCCTCTTAAAAGGGCTTGTTTCATTCTCACGGGAACCGACATTATCTATCGACTTTCTCTTAGAGATTGTTGATATTGAAGAAGGAGACCTCTCCCTAGTCTCCGCATAGGAACCAAAATGCACTATTGAGTCTAGAGCCAAGAGATCATCCACAATATCTCGTTAGGACACTAAATTCTTGAAGACTTGCTTTTCACACAATGTGGAAAGTAAGTATATATTAAGAGTCCCACGCATTATCCTTGTGGTATTGCCGAACATCCGAGTGGTATGTAAAAGTATTCACGATGAAGATGGAAATCCTTCTAGAGCCAACATCAAACAAGCTCTTGGTGGGTGACATGTGAGATCTTCTCGTAAGATCAAACTTGTGACAACCGGATAGAAACAATGGGCGATTCTACTCTTGAATCAACCTTGGTCCAGAATGGAATTGACGAATACTTTTGGAAAACCGCTCGATGTGCAAATCTTCTTTTCTCTAGCACGTCGAATGTGTACTTATGTTTTCAAAATTCAAAAGTATCTCGATTGAAAAATACTTTTAGAAAACCGGTCGATGTCTTGAATCTCTTCTTTTCACTAGCAAGTCGATTGTGTACTATTTTCAAATACAAAAAGTGTTTTGATTGAAAATTGATCTTTCTCATAAAACCTTCGTCGTATTGCAAAACTCTTTATTCTAAGCAATACGCGATTGTTTTCAAATCAATTTTTCATCAATCGCTGAATCTCAATTACCGGTTCACTCACTCCGTGTTGTCTTCTTTGAGACGTTCGGTTTGAGAACAACTAGAACAAATGAAACCCCGTCAAGGAGATTCTTAGAATCCCACCGATCACAGCGGTAGATGTCTTGATCAACGGGAACCGTGGGCGTGTACCTCAATTCAACGAAAGTGGTCAAAGACACTTTTGTGTGTTTTATTGCTAACTGTTGTTTGCGGTACATTTGACGATTGCGGTGATCGAATTGAGGCGTCAATCCAAAGCCGCATGCTCACAAAGATCCACACTTAATCAAGAAATCATGATGGTGCATATCTACATAACTGGCTCGATATTTCATTCTATGCTTATGCTTCACAAATATCATGAACCAAGAAGGCTTCCGCTACTCGATGGAAAGATGTCATGATTCAAAAGTGTGAGCATGTCGGTCCAAATGTCACAACTTCACATGAAGGCAACACTACTATGGATGATCCAGAGATTTATCAGTGGTGATGATCTCAAAGAAAGCTCAAGATCATCAAAGATGTGGATCGCTTAAAGGCCTCCACTAAAAGTACAAATCAATGCGGACTTTGAAGAATCGCTACAAAAGCACAAAGATTGTTGAAATGAAGAATTGAAGTCTCGAGCTCAAGAACAAAGACAAGAATAGAATGCTAGGATTCAAATGTATAACATGGGGTGACCTCCTTGGGGAGATTGTTAGAATTAGAAAATTCCATAGTGAAGAGTCGGTCACCCCTAATATTATCTAGCATAAGTTAGCTCGTAGACATATCGTTATTTACGTTATTTAGTAGTTTATTTATTAGTTTGTAGCGTAGTATAGTTTAGAGCAACACCGTGGAGGAAGGACGGGTCTTTACCCATCGTATCCTCGATCCACGTGCCGATAGGAGGTCGTTATGTTTGTAGTATAAATACCCTTCCATGGATGGAAGGGTGGTGCTCTCATAATCTAATATTCTACAATTTGTGAAGTAACTCTCACCAAGAAACCACCCAACTCTCTAACTTTCTCTCTCTAATGGCAAACATGTATTTTGATCTCCCAAGACCACCCGAATCATCAAACACAATAAAAATAACGATCCTACAACTATTAGGAGTTACTTTGTTTTACTCAGTGTCACACGCATATGACGGTGTGGATAATCGCAAGAGGTGTTAATGTCTCATACTTTGCTTGAGTAGTGAGTACTTAGAAATTTGCTTGAAGCATAAATTCTCGACACCGTTCTTCCATTATTAAGTGCAAGCTTAAGATACAAATGTGGAATTTGACTTGATTTCAAGTTTGGTATATCGGTATTCTTCATCGATGATCACTTTAAATTGTCTACATATGGGTTGATAAAGATAGTCGAGAGAGTTTCCGTTGCTTGATTCTCACAGATTCATTTGGGCAATTTGAGTTCTTCTCACAAGATTTCGAGTTTTTGGGTATATTATGTTTTGTTGAAACCGATGTATCAAAACCGACAAAGGGGAAGGAGACATATATCTAAAAGCACAACGAGTACACATGATGAACTTAACACTTCTACACGATTGAAGTTATCCGGAAAGACAATGGTCATAACCGTAGAAGCTCGATGTTTAACTCGTAGCCTTTGGTATATTATTCCAACTAATTGGGGAAATGTTCTCTGAGACTTTTGGTATGTGTTACTTTAGTGTTCGATTAGAAGAAATGTGAAAAGAATATTTGGTTCGTGAGATGATATTGCATATCGACATCTTCTATATGATTTATGATAAAGTGCTTCCGGTTAGTGCTTCATGTACACAATGTAATGATGATTCGATGAGATCGCAATGATCGGGGAGATATATGTACATCGTGGTCGGACAACATATTCACGTGATCGAGCTTAATCGCTTATTCTAGAGTGACATCCGTAGAGGAGATCAATGATTCAACCGATTAGTGTGATGTTTTTGTCTCTACTACGGTTGGGTACTTGTGTACATTATGGGCTTATTGGTTATATGGAAGATTACCGAATGCATTTAGTAAAATGAAGATGTTGATGTATTGTTCCCCTGAATAAGACAACTGGTCAATCTCGATGAGTAATGTGTACATCGGGGACGCACAACAGGTTCATGTGATCGGTCTTCATCAGTTATTCCGGATTTGATAACCACTAAGACGATCAATGTTTTAAACTTGTTACTTTGGTGTTCTCATGTTCTTCGGGGCACTGAACTTCATTCAATGAGACCGTTTTTGTCCATTTCTACTTCTTGGAGAAATGGTCTTTCTTCTTAGTTTGTCGGTTTGGGGGAGAAGCTACCAAAGTCTCACTTTCTGAAGGCTCAAGTTCTGACGACGATTCAAGAGCCTCAAATGCTTTGGTGGTGAAAGTTTAAGAGATGATGACTTCTATCTTCTACAAAGTGCCAAACGATTTCCTTATCTCGGTACTCGTATCATCATCTTCTTAAATTATTTCTCTATCTTTGTAAATATTTATCAAAAACCAAATACAAAAATATAAAACAAACAAAAGAAAATATAAAAATATAAAATCAACAAAAACCCATAAAAAATCAGAAAATTTTGAAAAAGACCAAAAAAAATATTGTTTTCTCAAGACATGTCTTCTCGGTATCGATAACATCTACGGTCTTAGAAATGTCATTCAATAATGGCACGGGACTTTAGATGAAGTTCGAATGAAGGTATAAATATTCTTTTCTAATCATGTCTTAAAAAAAAAAAAAAAAATGGCTTGCGCTTATTTGGCATCGCAACCCGTGCTTAAAACTATGGCTTGCTATCATTTGAGATAGCAACCCGCTCTTAAAAGAAAGGAAAGTGTTGCGCTAAACAATTTTTCAAATATTTCGTGCACTTATCCTAAAACAATTTGAGGAAAGTATGTCAAGGATCTGCTGCTTCTACACAAATGTTTTTCCGTCTAAAATTCTTCGAAAAATATTTGTTGTTTTCGAAAATGATGGTAAATGAGTTGCTTGTAAATCAATCGATTCGTAGTTTTCGTACAAATTGAAAACTCAATCAATGACTTCGCGCTTTTAAAATTTTCAAAAATGAGTCATTGATTGAGGGGGAGAATGTTTTCAAATCTATATCATCTAACGAGCTTTCTTAATTATCCTACGTGCTTAATTAAAAAATGATATTTGCCTGTGTCGAAGGACTAGGAATTTAGGATATGATTGCTAGGATTAGATGATTAGAGTTTGATGAACACATTATTCCCATACATATATATGATCTGATTGACATGTTGCATTGACTTTTATTAGTCGATTGTTGTTTGGGTGATGTCGACCACCATATATTTGTATGTGTGTTCACTAACGATGCAGTATATTGGTTATAAGAATGTTCCCGATCCGGATCCCACAATTGAAGATGATTGGATGCCGAAAGGAAAGGGTAACTAGATCTTGGGTTGACAAATGAAGAAACGGAGATTAATTGGACTTCAATGGAGAGTTGGCATAAATGCAACGTAAAGGTCTCACTTGCATCGCCAGATGGTTTTCTTCTAAGTGATTGAAGAAACGGAGCTTAATTTGACCTCGGTTGGCATTCAAAATGCAACGTAAGAAGAAGTCTCACCGCCTCGTGAGACGGTTTTCTTCCAAACCCTATAGCAACAACAATGGAAGCTTCTCAACCACCTAACGTATCTTTGTGCAGATACCATTTTAAACAATTTTGAATAATTTGATTAAATTGTTTTGAAAATGGAAAATATTGTTTTGAAAATATATTGAACTAATTTTGAAAATCACCGGACTTCATGTTATCAAAACCTAAGTCACTCAATTATTGACTGTCATGGATTGAGGGGAGAGTGATTTAAAATAAAATATTTTCAAACGATGTTTCTTCACAAAAGTTTCGTCTTGTACAATATAAGTGGTGATCTAAAGATTTAATGTTATGTCATGGTATGATCTTTCTTTAGAATCAAGGTCTTTCAAAATGAAATTTTTACTGCTCTTGTTTGATTCTCGAAATTGTTTTGTTTTACTTAAAAGATCTCTTAAAAACTATCATACCTTACACTAACAATCTTTAATGTCTTAAATGGTCCTTATCTCATCATCTTTCAAAATTGAATCTTGCCACGCCTTTTCCCGAATTTTTCTAAATGATTTAAATCGGTTGGGATCACAAATCTCAAATGGTTTGATATTTCGATCGGGTAGAGATCGTGTTTTAAATCTCAAATCTGTTTTAAATGGAATTGGTTTTAGTCCTTTAAAGCACTCCGCCTCCATGTGCCAAACGATTTCAATATACATAATGCACATGTTGAGGAGGAGGATTTATCCAAAAACCGGATGAGTATTTAAACAAGGCCACATTTTCTCCCATGTTTTCTAAACCTAATTAAATCACTTGGGATCCAAAATCTCAAAGGGTTTGATATTTTGATCGGGGAGAATTTGTGATTTAATAATGAAATTTGATAAAAGGTGATCGTTTTGATTTAATTGTGCAGTCGCTTCTCTCATATATGCTAAACGCTTTCGAATCTCAAGTATATATTGAGGGGGAGCATTTTTAAAAGAAAAGAAACTATCAAGGTGCAAATGCTTTTATGTTTTAACATAAAGTACCTTGATTGAGTTTTAAATGGTTTCTTAATGGCTTGTGTAATCGTGGATGTGCTTCAAAAGAACTCTTGCCTCTATGTGATAAAATAATTTTAAATATCCTATGCACATATTGAGGGGGAGAATTTTACCAAAGAAATTCAAATGGCTTTTTCTAAGGAAATTGTGATCAAGAAATTATTTCAAAGAACTCTTGCCTCCATGTGCCAAACAATTTTAAATCATATGCATATGTTGAGGGGGAGCATTTTCTAAATGATCAAAACTATTAAGGTACAAAATGCTTTGATCTCTTATCACAAGTACCTTGATTGTTTTTCCAAATGATTTTCAATTGGTTTCATGGAAGAATGAACTGTACTAAAAGACCCACCATTTTACTTTATGTATGGAGTTATAAGGATGGTGAGGTTAGGTATTAGTTCCCACGATCCGCCGAACCGGAGGGATCTTCCTGAGACAATCCACTAGATAGTGTAGAGTCCTTAGGAATGTTGAAAAAGGAGAAAAATGAGAATATGGGAAGAGTGCGGATCGAGATAGAGCTAGAATCGAATAAACCCAACAAGGTTCTAGTAATAAAGTCTCGGTAAGCACCGAAGGGGTTGAAGAATGAAAAGAAATGAATGAGAAAAGGGTGAAAAGAAATAGCCTCCAATAATTCAACCTTAGGGCGATAACGGGTTCAATACATATGCTACTAAGTGGTTACTAAGGTAACACGGTATTGAAGATAAGACGTCATGGACCCAAAGGACGATCGCACTACAACTTCCCAAGCCACTCAAGTTCCTCTAAAAGGGCTTGTTTCATTCTCACGGGAACCGACATTATCTATCGACTTTCTCTTAAAGATTGTTGATATTGAAGAGGAGACCCTCTCCCTAGTCTCCCAAGACAGGATCCAAATATGCACATATTGAGTCTAGAGCCACGAGATCATCAATAAATCTCACTAGGACACTTTCATTGAAGACTCTGCTTTTCACACAATGTGGAAAGAGAGATTTTATCTAGAGTCCCACGCATTATCCTTGTGGTATTGCGAACATCCGAGTGGTATGTAAAAGTATTCACGATGAAGATGGAAATCCTTCAGAGCCAACATCAAACAAGCTCTTGGTGGGTGACATGTGAGATCTTCTCGTAAGATCAAACTTGTGACAACTGGATAGAAACGATGGGAGATTCATTCTTGAATCAACCTTGGTCCAGAATGGAATTGACGAATACTTTTGGAAAACCGTTCGATGTGCAAACCTTCTTTTCTCTAGCACGTCGAATGTGTATTCATTTCAAATTCAAAAGTATCTCGATTGAAAAATACTTTTGAAAACCGTTTGATGTGCGAATCTCTTCTTTTCGCTAGCACGTCGAATGTGTACTCATTCTCTAATACAAAAGTATTTTGATTGAAAATTGATCTTTCTCATAAAACCTTCGTTGTATTGCAAAACTCTTTCTTCAAGCAATACGCGATTGTTTTTCAAATCATTTTCATCAATCGGTGAATCTCAATTTGTTGGTTTACTCACTCCGTGTTGTCTTCTTTGAGATGTTCGGTTTGAGAACATGTCGTATGCAGTACACCCCACGATTGCGGTGATCGGAATTGAGGAGTCAATCCAAAGCCGCATGCTCACAATTTGTCATCACACTTAATTTGAAGAAATCATGCAGTGGTGCATATCTACATAACCTAGTTCGATATTTTTATACTATGCTGCATATCTACATAACCTCTTCTGCAAATATCATGAACCGACGCCGCTTCCGCTACTCGATGGAAAGATGTCATGATTCAAAAGTGTGAGCATGTCGGTCCAAAAGTTACAACTTCACATGATGGAAACACAATAAAGGGTGATCCAGATATTTCATCGGTCGATGATCTTAAAGAAAGCTTGAAGATCATCAAAGATGGATCGGATCAGTTCAAAGACCTCCACTCTAAAGTACAAAACTATGCGGACTTTAAAGAATCACTACACAATCACAAAGATTATGCGAATTGAAGAATTAAAGTCTCTGAGCTCAAGAACAAAGACAAAGATAGAATGCTAGGATGCAAAATGTATTTCATGGGGTGACCTCCTTAGGGAGATTGTTAGAAATTAGAAATTCCATAGTGAAGTGTCGGTCACCCCATATATAATCTAGCATAAGTTAGCTCGAGACATTACGTTATTTACCGCTTATTTAGTTAGTTATTTAGTTTAGTGCAACACCGTGGAGGACGGACGGTCTTTACCCACCGTATGCTCGATCCACAACCAAGGAGGACGTTTAGTTTGTAACTATAAATACCCTCTACCTCCTAAGGTAGAGGTTGGACCTTTCATTCATCTTAATCTAACCTTCTATGTTTTCTTTCACTTTCTCTCTCTAGAAAGGATCCCACTTTCTCTCTAAACTATACATAATTCGAACCATATATTGTTATGTGATGTGTTCGTGAAATCCAATATCTAACAAACTACCTTGAAGGTGTAGACAAACCTCGAAGGTTGTCATACCCGTCGAGTTCATGTCTACCAAGAGTTTCTCGAATGGTACTTTCTACTTGGACAAGTCCTTTGCGAGACACGCTTACATTACTAGCGCACTAGCTTAAAATTATTACCCGTCCCGACAAGTCTTTTCGAGTTACTAACGCTTAAGTACCACAATTCGTTGGTTAAGTCTATTACACAAAGATTCATTTGCATTTACACAACATATTTCTTATCACATAATTTTCTCCCCTAAAAATGGCATATAAAATGTTATTTTTGAAAAGTTGAGAATAAATATGACCATTTCGAGTGTTCTGGGAAGATGACCATCGTGAACAATTTGTAAACAAAGTTTAAATTCAAATACTCCCCTCAACAAGTGATATAAACGGTTGAGGTTTTGAAAATCATACGGGAAGTACTTGTCCTTTTGAGCAAAACCTTGAAAATTGAAAGGTTTGATAGGTTTTACTCAAAAATAAGAAGCTTTCGCTCCTTTTATAAGGATTGTGTATCAAGCTTGCCACGTGGTCCTTTCTTGACAAGAACGGGTTGTACATCGTTATATGTGCACAAGCCATTCACATATATAAATCATACATCCAAAGTAATAATGAAAGAAGCGGTTTAAGGGTACCGGTAGTCCAGAGATGTCGCCAGAGTGTGAATCGGGCGTTGAAAGCCGGTGGGTCGACCACCAACATAGCTTTCAATCTTACAATCGATCCTTCTATACAACCGTTCATCAATCATCGTGATGATCCTCTATACATCCTTCGATCCCGAGAATTCCATCACTTAGGAGACCCGATCTTTGGTGTATATCCTTCAATCGATAAGCCAATCCGTCCCTAACCATCTTCAAAGTGTGATCTCCAAACTTGTGAAGATCGCACGCCATCAAGCAATTTCTTTGAAGTTCACCGCGATAAACGACGCCGAATGGTTTGTCGATGAGTGTAAATTGTGAGAGTTGGTTGATGTCGGGAAGATCAAACCGAGGTGGAGTGAAGTTGACACGAGTCCGATATGATTCAACTGCGAAATGGAGATCTTCTACACGTTCTTTGATGACTATGCGTCCCTCGATGAAGATGAGCAAGTGACTTGATGAATTCACGTTGTACTTGAGCTTGAAAATTGCCTCATGCGACCACGCACTTTGGCAAGGTACATGTCTTCAATGTCGTTGATAGATAAATTCTCAAAGTCGCCTTCAGAGAATGCATAATCCCTTTCGTCTTGCCTTTTGACCACAATCTTCTTGAGAAAAGTATAGTCCCATTTGGTCGAAAGATCAACGTGTTTGATGGCAACGATGTTTTTAGTCTTGAACACCGCATGTTGAGACTTCAACTGGCAGCTCGTAGTAGATTCTTCGATGTCCGGACGTTGATGAATCCCATACATTGCATCTCGGTCGTATGCTTCCACTTTGTCGGAGAACACGTGATTAGCTCTTTCCTCAATAGCTATGCGCTTTGAGTATACGGTCGGGAATGGATGTGTCAAGGATGTAGCGTATTTCCTTGAACCATCGCCACCGTGAAGAAGAAATTCAAATCTTTGTTGAAGAAATATCTCGAATGGGATCCTAGGTCGATCCGGTTGGCGATCGGTGGTAGTGGTTTAGACCGATCGGTGTAATATGGAGGGTTGTCCCGCTTGGTAAAGTCGATGTTTGATTCGGGTTGAGCCAATCCATGTTATTAGACATAGCTCGAGCAATGTTTTCAAGGTGATATTCGACCTCGATGGCACTTTCTCGAGCTATCTTTCCACGCTTGAAAACCTTCATTCTTGATTCGCCTCAACTCGGATTTCGCCATCTTCTTTACTTTGAACTTTTCTTGCGAAATTTTAGCATGCTCCAAAGTATTACCGTCTCACCGATCTTGACCTTCACCGGGGTAGGAGTGGAATTCACAAGAGTAGAGAACCATTCAAATTCCTCTGCTTTATCGTCATCTAACCATGATACATCGCCAACCATGGGCGCCTTCTTCTTCTTTTGTTTCACCTAGATGAGGATTCGGTTTCTTAACTTGTTTGGGAGAGGTGGGTTGTTGTAGGGGCTCACGGACTTCCTCATCGTCACCACCAGATACTCAAAGTGATCACCGGTTTTCGTCTCGGTGGTAATTCGGAAGAATCTCGAGGTTTATCAAGAAGAACGAGGAGGTGATCTTTGTTGTGCAGAGTCCGTTGTGGTGGAGGTTGCATCGAATCTTGAATAGAGGATGAATCATCGACTTCTTTGTGCGTTTGGGCTCTTTATCCTTATCCCGATCTTTGTCTTCATCATCTCTTGAACGTTTGGGCCTAACACTTCTTCTGGAATGAGGACCGAGTTGGTATTCCAAGAGAGCTTCAAATGCAGTTTAGCTTCGTGTGAGGCAAACGCTGCGAGCGTTTCGACATTCATGCTACTAGCCGGTTCACCAATTCATCATCCGAGAAGATTGTAGATTCAACTTGATTGATGCTTAAATTCATCGAATTGATTTCATGGCTTGTTTGGTTAGATGCACGAGATTTGGATACAGTTGTCTGTTATACATCTTTTTTGTCAGTTTCGGAACGACCTCCATAAGGAACTGGTGAGTGTATCTGATTGGTCCCGAACCGTCAAGTTATCTCACGCAAGCTAGCCACTTGTGAATTACCAACCGTAAGAAACTCAAAACAGTTCACACACCAAATGCAATTTAGATCAGAGGAATATAGGGGATTCCTGGGTCGTTAAGTCCCACGGAGGATGAATTGGTGTTAAACAACTTCAGATGTCGAATAATCACTAAGGATAGTGATCAGAAAGGATTTTGAAATATTTATACCTAAAGAAAAGATTTATAAATTACAGGGGCTTAAATGCAAATTAAAGAAAATTAAAAAGTTAAAATATATTAAATAAACGCTATCACTATTTTTACAATGATGTTTTTGTGATTTTATAAAACAAAATAACTTAAATAAACTATTTTAATTAAAACTTAAACTTAAATTATCTAAAAAGTGACTTAAAATGAAAACGCGTCGTTATTTATGAAAATTACGAGCATGCAAGCAAAAAACGTAAAATTTATGAAATAAAGTCCTACAATTGTAAAAACAATTTTATTACGTACTATATGATAAAAGAAAATTTTAGAAAAAGATTTGTATTTTTAGACTTTTATATTTTTATTATGAATTAAATAAGTTTTACACTAATTAAATGATTAAAAATACTAAAACTATTGGGAAAAATCAAACTTTTTATAAAATACTTTATACTAATACAAAGATAAGAAAATACAAAACATGAAAAAGTCGATCTAAATAAGCTATAAATAATTTGAAATATCGATAAGCTAAATTAACAAAGAGGACTTAAGTAATAGATTGTGCAAGATATGACCAAGACAAGACCCAAGTGGCATCGCATACAGTGTACACACTATCACTCTTCAAGGGTGGGAGGTCTCGTGTTCGAGCACGCCTTCCACCTTTTGCAAAATATTTTATTTTTCGATTTTTCTTTTTACAGACTTATTAAGCTAATGATGATAAGCATATTTTACAACTACAACTTTTTATGAAAACTTATAATAAGCTGAAAATAAGCTTATGTTTATTAACAGTGGCTAGAAAATGAAAATAAGCATAAGGATAAGCCAAACTTCTTATAAGCTAAAAGATAAGCACAATTACACTGGGAATAAGCTAAGTCACTAATAATAAGCTAATGTGACTACTGAGAAAGCATAAGATCTTAAAAATAAGCACTTAACAACTCAAAATAAGCACAAGCTAACTGTTTTGGACAGGACATCTAATGATTTTCTAGGCAGCTTTAAGCTAATATTTAAGCAGTTAAATAAGCTAGGAAATAGAAACAAGCACTGTAACTAAAAAGTTTATCTATTAAGCTATCCAAAAAGCTAACTTACAAGGACTGGATTCCTCTAATGAGCTAGGGAGAAGCTTTTGAAAAAGCTGGTAACCACTGACTTATTGGAGTACCAAGTAAAATGGACAAAACTAAAATCAAATAGCAGGCCTAGTTAATAAGCTAGAAACTGGAAGATATGCACTGGAACTTTGATATGGCTAGATAAGCTTCTCAAAAAGCTAAAACACACAGGCTTAAGCTAACTGATAAGCTCTTGATGAGCTTATGAAACTGTATATCTTAACTGTGCATAGGACAGTTTTTGAAAAAGGGTCTCAAAAGAAAGCTGAAAATAAGCTATTTATAAGCTAAATAGGTATAAGCTATTATTTTTCTAATTTATTTTAGCAGCTAAATATTAATTTCCCAAAAGCATTTAAGCTAAATCTTAATAATGAGTCCTATATAAAATTATTCATTTTATTCAAAACTGCTATTGGAAAATTTTGACTTTTTATATTATGAACTAGTTTGACTTTATTGAACTTTTAATCTAATTAACTTGGATGAAAATGATGTAAAATGATAAAATGAGCCTAGAATAAGCTAGCTTAACCACTTTTACACCTAAATGCAAGATATGAGTAACTAAATACTACTGATAAGAGAATTAAAACAGTAAGAGTGTGATTTTGACTTATGTGTTCCTAGGATGCAAAATTATGATCTATGCTACTTACTCTAACCTATTTAGCACTAATGCAACTGAATTCCACCACTATAACAATCTCTAACACAAATTTATACTTAATGCCAAACACTAGTTACTACTGATTTGCAAATTTACAAAGACAGTTAACACTAAATTTCATCAAACCTTAATTCTAATACGAGATAATCAAATTCCAACTAAATGATGCATATAGAAACAGATTGAAAGGAATGAAATAGCAATAAATACTTACAAAAGTCCTAGCCACAATGGCTTGAAATTTTGAACATTGAACCACTATCCTACAACCGATCTCATTCCCAAATCAAATAAATATCCAACTCCAATACAACTCTATACCGCCTGCATTAACCTATTTCCAATCTTGTACCGCTTTTACCTCCAGTTGACTTTCGTTGACCAAAGTAAATTTTGAGATTAGAATCGAGTAGTGAGTGTAATAAGTGACTAATAAGCTAGATTGAGCTTATAAAAGCTTTTATAGAAACTTATATGGGCTTATAATTGCATAACATCAACTACAAATAACATTCACATGAACTTGATACTTTGAACTTGAAAATTGCATAAGATTAATTCGTACTTAAAATTGAATCTTGACAAAGGTTTATAATATATTTGAGATTACATAACAAAGTATTTAGAAGCTTAAATAAACACTGAAATTTAAAGATTAACTAAAACGACATTACCTAAACTAAATTACACTACTTGATATCTCCATACTGCTTCTTCCTCTTATTTATTGACTTCATTTTGTTCCTTGTCGACTTCTAATCATTTCCCACCTCTTTCCAGCCCTTGGATCACTTGAAATCATCACAACCGTACACATGGTGTTTTTGGCGGGAAAAAGTCTTTGAGTGGTTTAACTGCATTAATTGAGGTTTGGTGTATGTGGAGGTGGAGGGACAGCTGGGGAAGAGTGTATAAGGGTGGTGGTGAGGTGGAAAGGTGGTGAAAACCACCTGGTTTCAGATATGCAGGGGTGGGAGAGGTAGAGGAACAATGGACGCGGTTTTTTTTCATTTTAAATCATTGGGCCGGGTTGGATACTTGGGTTTGGGCTTTGGGTTGTTAATAATAAAGAGGTCCGTTTGGTTTTTGTAGCTAGTAACACACAAGGACCAAAATTGTAATTAGGCAAAAAGTGAGGGACTCAAATTGACAAGTTTCCAAGGTTATCACAAGGGTCAATCCTGCAATTAATGGTTAGTACAAGGACTAAATTTGCATAAAGTTCCATTTTTATAAGTCCAGGGACCAAAACTGCCAACTTTGATATTCTAGGGACCAAACTTGTAATTTTCCAAAAGTTCACTATAAGGACCAATTTTGTCATTTATGAATAGTACAAGGTTTATTTTTGATAAATTTCCATTTTTAAATTCACCAAGGTTTATTTTTGACATTTTTCAAAGTTTAGGGACTAAAGTTGTCATTTTATAAATTTTAAACTTTAAAGGGTTTATTTTGACAACTTTTGAATCCCATGGACCTTAAATGACATTTTACAAGTTTTTGAATTACCAGGACTGCTTTTGACAACTTTTGAAACTTGGGGACTAAAAGCGCCAATTATGCAAACTTGATACGTTTTCATCCGATTTTGGTATTTTGCATTTAAAACACATAAAACACTTGTTTGTGATATTTTCATCATTTTGATGCATTTCGAGTGTTTTCGGATGTTTTGCGATCTAGATAGTACAAAAATGATGAGTATTTAGACACTCATCAATCCCCACACTAAGATATTGCTAGTCCCTAGCAATGATTTATGAAAAGTTAATGGATTTTATCTCTTTACCAAAAGCCATTACTCGGAGTAGCCAATTGTTTCAGCTCAAGTAAGAACCTTGGTACAATGATAACCAAATGATTTTGAGCAAATCACCGACTTTAAACGGTTTTGATTTGTCTTTACCGGTCGTTTGCTTCGGACTAGCCAACTCTTAGATAAATTATCAATATTATCTTTGGTGAGCCGATTACCAATTATGGATTTTCAATTGCCTTTACCACAAGCCATAAACTTGCGGGCTAGCCAACTCTTCACTTTTTAGGATATGGTGAATGAACACCATACAATTTTGAAAAATTGCAAGCCATAAACGGATTTGAAATATCTTTACCAAGAGCCGTTTGCTCTGGATTAGCCAATCCTTATGTGGGTTAGACATGGTGGACTGATTACCATTTTTGTGTTTAGTACATAGTACTTCCACTAAATAAAAATTTTAAAATTTGGCCATTTTGGGGAAAAAGGGACTAAAAGGGTACATTTATGATCAAATTAGCGAATTTCCCCACACTTAGAAATGAATATTGTCCTCAATATTCAAAGTACCTGTTATGCCAAAACTTAGAACGTAAAAGATAACATTACTAACCAAGTGTAGAAACACAACAATTATTCTCTTTTTAATATTTACAATTTTCATTCATTTTTAGATCTATATACAACATGTGGGCATCTCCCCGCACTAAGGTGGTAGAAAGGGTAAGAAGACGAAATGTGGGTGAAAACCCATGTTGCACTACTTGTTTTTGATTACCGAGTCGCTAGTTTGACTCGACCCAATTAAATTGATCATAGGAAGTAAGTGGAAGAGACAATCTCCATCGGACTTTCATTCAAGATGTTTGTATAAACATTGAAGTACGTGAAAGTTCCACACCGATGAGATATACATAGAACCGGCTCACAAATGATAAATGAAAATTCGGGATCAAAAATAATGTCTTCATTCGAAGGAGTGAAGGACGGGGAGAAGCCACGGGATAGGTGAAGAAGAAAGAAAGTCATGATAATAATCTTGACTAACTCATCATCATCGAAGGGAATTCATGATAGCATGAATTTCATCTTTTAAGCTCAATTGGTCTAGACATATCCCGAGTGTGTCTAGATCAAAGTAGAAGTTATCATACTCGGTAGAGATATGATATGAGTGAGTTCACAGGAGAACTCCTCAAAGGAGAATGATGCATATTCGTGATTGATTTGACCGAGCTCACTAGGGAACTCCTCAAAAGTTAATGATTCATAATCGGAAGAGAATTATGAGAATGAGAAGTGGTAATACCACTAATCTTCTCTCCCATATGATCAAAATGGAACGTTTGCAATTCGGAATAGAATCATTGAACAAAAGTTCACTATCCTCAAAGGGATAGGATATGAAGTAGGCTTTTCATTAAAAGCCTCGATTCTAGAAATGAGAAGATTAACATTCAATAATGTAAGACGAAGAGCTTCGTCTTGGATTATTTCTTCATCATTCTCTTCTCCTGTCGACAAGCTCGGAGGTAATTCCCACATAACTTATGTCTCCACAAGATAAAGAATAGTTCTCATCGAATCGAAAAACATCTCAATATGATCATTTTGGAAGACAAGAGGAGGAGGATATCACACACATGATCAAGAATTCCTGTGACTCTCTCGGGATTGGGACAAGGTCCTCAACACTAGACTTTATGAATTAAATCCGATTCCTTTCGTGAGCAGTGTCAAGATGCTCGTCCCCATGTTCGTAAAGTGAGTGGGAGCTTGGGTGTGATAGCGGTTGTTTGAGAATGAATCTCAATCTTTGGATATCCACCGATGAACTTGATGAATCTTTATAAAATTGTAGGATACCAAGTGCATCCTCATCATCACCGCCATCGTGAATAAAATGAAATTGAGAGCTAGATCCGTCGCTTTTTCTTTGTAATTGATTCCTAATAGATTTTCAAAAGCAATTTGGGAATTTATTTTAGCGACCGCTTCTTGACTAGCAATTCTTCCATGGATTTCATGTGAATTTTGAATGATGGGACATTGTGGGAGTGGAGATTTGTCAAAACCGGAAGGTTGACATTGATAATCATCATGAGGACCCCACAATATACACAAGAAAAACGGGAACATTATGAAATCTTGCTTTACTCAACTCCTCGCTTCTTTTCACCGACTCGAAGCTCTAGATAAGTGTCTTGTTGGGTTTGCCGAGGAGTTTGAGTCATTTGGCACCGTGGAGATTGGTCGTGATATGGATAGTCGAATTGTTACAAGGAAATGGATTCCTGTTTGACAATCGAGCTAAATGGGGACCTCCACAGTTCTCACAACAAGAAACTGTTGAGCTGGATTGGTGAATCATATGGATATTGGTCATAACCAAAGTTCTCGAGCATCACCGAGAACTGCTTCACGACAAACGTGTTTCCGGATTGACACTCAAATCCTTGGTGAGGACCTCACAAAATTCACAGCCGAGCTTATGTTGATTATATGAAGATAAGTCGGTGTGGTGGGTAGTTGGAAAATTTGAGGGTCGTTAAATGAGTTCGGATTAGGATCATAATCAAATGAATTCCTCGAACCACAAAACAAACAACTCCCCGTTTAATATCATTACCACACGTACTACACGCACACACGGTGACATGGTGAACCAAAAAGAGGCTTACCACAACCGACACAAGGAATAAACAATTCTATTTGAGAGTTATTAGAAGGAATCGGTTCATTCAAAGAATCAACAAAACCAACATGGTGATCGAATGACTAATAAGACTCAAAGAACATTTTGAAAAATCCGGAGGTGGGACAAGTGGTGTGCTCGAGAGCTAGCAATTTCCACTACTTTCGTTATGGACTCCGGTTACGGTTCTTGAAAGCGTGAAGATTAGGCAATTCATTCTTGCTAGTCACCGGTCTAAATTACGCATGTTTGCTTTTAACCGTAAATCGTGAAAGTGTAGGATCAATTTTGACGGCTTAGGAGCAATCGAGGGTTTAGATCTTTGGATAACCGTAGGTTGGACGTATTTATCACCTCCATTATCGTAGGAAGTACCGGTCCTTTGTCACCCGGTTTCTCGCTCCATTTCCCTACGCAGAATTAATGGATCATTACGAACAACACGAATTCTTGACATTTGTGATAAAATAGGAAGTTTTCAACTTCGTTCCGATTTCGTCGTAGTCGAGAGATTCCATGAGAATAGAAGAAGTTAGAATCAAATGGATGAGGTAAATAGATAAAGAATCAAAAGGGTAAGAGGGTAAAGATGAATATTTTGGATTTTTGGATAAATATTTTGAAAAACAAAGAATGAAAATATTTTTGGTGTTGTTAACAATTTAGGAAAATGTTAATGAACTTTTGATTTTTTAAAAATTGTTTACAAAAGGTGGTATATGTGCAAGTGCGGGTCTCAAAATGTTTAGAACACGCTTCTGACCTCCCCGCAATGGCGCTAAAATTTGATTGGTCCCGAACCGTCAAGTTATCTCACGCAAGCTAGCCACTTGTGAATGACCAACCGTAAGAAACTCAAAACAGTTCACACACCAAATGCAATTTAGATCAGAGGAATATAGGGGATTCCTGGGTCGTTAAGTCCCACGGAGGATGAATTGGTGTTAAACAACTTCAGATGTCGAATAATCACTAAGGATAGTGATCAGAAAAGATTTTGAAATATTTATACCTAAAGAAAAGATTTATAAATTACAGGGGCTTAAATGCAAATTAAAGAAAATTAAAAAGTTAAAATATATTAAATAAACGCTATCACTATTTTTACAATGATGTTTTTGTGATTTTATAAAACAAAATAACTTAAATAAACTATTTTAATTAAAACTTAAACTTAAATTATCTAAAAAGTGACTTAAAATGAAAACATGCGTTATTTATGAAAATTACGCGAGTGCGCAAGCAAAAACGTAAAATTTATGAAATAAAAGTCCTACAAGTAAAAACAATTTTATTACGTACTATATGATAAAAGAAAATTTTAGAAAAAAGATTTGTATTTTTTAGACTTTTATATTTTTTATTATGAATTAAATAAGTTTTTACACTAATTAAATGATTAAAAATACTAAAACTATTGGGAAAAATCAAACTTTTTATAAAATACTTTATACTAATACAAAGATAAGAAAATACAAAACATGAAAAGTCGATCTAAATAAGCTAGAAATAAGTTGAAATATACGTATAAGCTAAATTAACAAAGAGGACTTAAGTAATAGATTGTGCAAGATATGACCAAGACAAGACCCAAGGCGATCGCATATGTGTACACACTATCACTCTTCAAGGGTGGAGGTCTCGGGTTCGAGCACGCTTCCACCTTTTGCAAAATATTTTATTTTTCGATTTTCTTTTACGCACTTATTAAGCTAATGATGATAAGCATATTTTACAACTACAAATTTTATGAAAACTTCTAATAAGTTGAAAATAAACTTATGTTTATTAACGTGGCTAGAAAATGAAAATAAGCATAAGGATAAGCCAAACTTCTTATAAGCTAAAAGATAAGCACAATTACACTGAATAAGCTAAGTCACTAATAATAAGCTAATGTGACTCTTGAGAAAGCATAAGATCTTAAAATAAGCACTTAACAACTCAAAATAAGCACAAGCTAACTGCTTTTGCACAGACATCTAATGATTTTCTAGGCGACTTTTAAGCTAATATTTAAGCGCTAAATAAGCTAGAAATAGAAACAAGCATCAGAACTAAAAAGTTTATCTATTAAGCTATCCAAAAGCTAACTTACAAGGACCTGATTCTCTAATGAGCTAGGGAGAAGCTTTTGAAAAGCCGGTAACCACCGACTTATTGAGTACCAAGTAAAATGGACAAACTAAAATCAAATAGCGTGCCTAGTTAATAAGCTAGAAATTGGAAGATATGCACTGAACTTTGATATGGCTAGATAAGCTTCTCAAAAGCTAAAACACATGTGCTTGTTAACCGATAAGCTCTTGATGAGCTTATGAAATCAGATATCTTAATCGTACATGATGCTTTTGAAAAGGGTCTCAAAAGAAATAAAATAAGCTATTTATAAGCTAAATAGGTATAAGCTATTATTTTTCTAATTTATTTTAGCAATAAATATTAATTTCCCAAAAGCATTTAAGCTAAATCTTAATAATGAGTCCTATATAAAATTATTCATTTTATTCAAAACTCGCTATTGAAAATTTTGACTTTTATATTATGAACTACAACAACAACAACAACAACAAACCCAATCCCGCCTAGGTGGTATGGGAGGTAAATGTAGACAGATCCTACCCTACACCTGTGGTAAACCCGTGTAGAGAGATCGCTTCAACGAGACCTCCGGCAGTGCATGTGTGCTAGTGCAAAAGGATAGAGATAGCATACGACAAAAACAATAGGCAAAAGTATAGTAAAAGCAAGCAAGCAAACAAGCAAACAGGCATACAGAAAAGAACCATGCACAAACACACCGAAAATAAATCAATAGCAAAGCGATGTAAAAAGAACCAAAAGCCTAGGCACACCAAAAGGCATCAACAAAAGGGGGGCAACACAGAGCAAAGCAAAGTAGCACACGAGGCAAAAAGCTAAAGCGAAAAACACGTAGCACCAAAAACCAAAACGCAGGAGCAATAATGGCAGCATAAAACCTAAGGAGCAACAAAAGAGCAACGCAAACCATGCACGGGCCTAAGACTACGGCAAAGCAAAAAGGAGGCACACAACAAACACGCAAGGAGGCAAAAGGGCACCTAAAAGCCAAGCACCTAGCACCACTACCCGCAAATCCTAATTCGTCCCCTCCACCCTTCCTATTCGAGATCATGTCTCGGTCAAACTAAGCTCTGCCATGTCAAGCTTAAGTCTATCCTCCCATCTCGATATTGGTCTCGCCTTCTCACGCCATCTACATCTAGCGCTCAACCTTCTAATCGGTGCCGATCGTGGCCTCCTCCCGACATGTCCGAACCACCTCAACCTTCCTTCTCTCATTGAACAATATTCCCGACCTCAAGTTTTGCTCAAAACTCCGTCGGGATCATGTCAAGCAAGGTTTTACCACAAGTCCATCTTAGCATCCTCGGTTACGCCACCTCTACCTCATTAGCATGCGCCTTTAGTATGGACCAACATTCGAGCAGACAAGATAGCCGGTCTAATCGCCACCTTATAGAATTTTCCTTTAACTTAAATGGGATGTTCTGCCGCAGGACTCCCAAGCCGCCTCCATCTCGCCCACCCCGCCTAATCCGTGGGTTACGCCCTCATCTATCCTCCCCGATTTATGTATTATCGATCCTGTATCTAAAGACTCCTTGGGTGTCGGGATCTCGATCACCGATATGAATATCAATGTGTTCGCGTGACCGCTCAATCCTCCCAAAATCACATCTCATGTATTCGGCCTTCTCCCCGCACACCAAGGCCATTGTCTTCAAGAGCCTTCCTCCAAGGTTCTTTCAGTCGGTGTTTAACCCTTCCGCCGATTCTCGCCACCAACACAATGTCATCAAGAAAGATCATGTTCCACGGATGCCCTCTTGTACCCTCTAGTTAACTCATCTAGAATCAAGGCGAAGAGGTAGGGCTAATGGCGGATCCTCCGGTGGAGCCCAACTTCCACCGAAAACTCGATGTCCCCACAAAGGACCGTACACGAGTCTTAGCACCTCGTGACGTGTCCCTAATGACTCTCACGTATCTATTTGGGGTTCCTCGTCGATAAGAGTTCTCCAAATCAACTCGCGGACGCTATCATAAGCCTTTTCAAGATCAAGGAACGCCATATGCAAGTCCTTTGTCTTTCTCTATACTTCTCCATGAGACTTCTCGAGGAGGTGAATAGCCTCAATCGAGGACCTTCCGGCATAAAACCAAATTGGTTTTCGACACCCTCGTCTCCCTTCTCAACTTTCTCTCAATAACTCTCTCCCAAAGCTTCATGGTGTGGCTGAGAAGCTTAATGCCCCTATAATTGCTACACAATTGTACATCTCCCTTATTCTTGTAGATGGGGATGACTTCACTGAGTCTCCATTCATCTGGCATCTTGTCCCCGTAGAAGATCTTGTTGAAGAGGCACGTCAACCAATCTAACCCCTATCTCCCAGACACCTCCAAGCTTCTATGAGGATTTGGTCCGGCCCTACCGCTTTGTTTCTTCCCATCTTCTGTAGTGCGATCTTCACTTCTGGTTGACTAATCCTCGAATAGTAGCACTCTGTACGTTGGCTAATGTTCTCTTGGTCCGTGCTGTCTTCAACCCTTCCTACATTGAAAAGAGAGGAGAAGTACTCTCCCCATCTCTTCCTGATATCCTCTACGTTTACAATGGTCTGTCCTCCTTCATCTTTGATATACTTTACGCATCCTAAGTCCCTCCTTCTCCTCTCTCGCTTTAGCGATCCCGAAATGTCGTTAGCCCTCTTTGGAGTCCGCTTATACAAACTCATACGCCTTATCTTTTGCCGTAGCACGCTTTTTCGCTTCTCTTTAGCTACTTTATACCTCTTCCGCCGCAATAATGTCGGCCAGTGACCCTCTCGGCACAAAAGAAGCTCTCGAACCTAGATTGTTTCTGCCGACTTTGGATTGCACTTCCTCGCAAAACCACCACGATTCTCTGTTGGCCGGTTGGGACCTTGATGTCCCTCTCGCCACCCCAAGGGACTCCTTTGCTGCATCTTTGATAATGCCGGCAAGAGTGCCCCACAACTGGTTCGCGTCTCTAGCAGCCAAGTCATCCGACTGAGTAGCGAGTCCCTCTGAGACTTTCACTCTAAACGATTCTCTAAACGATTCTGCCGCCTCACCGTTCAAATTCTTCCAAAGAATCCGCGGCAACCCGGTGACTAATCTCCTTGAATGTTGCCTCTCGAAAAGCATGTCAGCTACTACCAATTTGTGTTGGGATGAACAAGTCTCGCCTGAGTTTGACTTTATTGAACTTTTAATCTAATTAACTTGGATGAAAATGATGTAAAATGATAAAATGAGCCTAGAATAAGCTAGCTTAACCACTTTTACACCTAAATGCAAGATATGAGTAACTAAATACTACGATAAGAGAATTAAAACAAGAAGAGTGTGATTTTGACTTATGTGTTCCTAGGATGCAAAATTATGATCTATGCTACTTACTCTAACCTATTTAGCACTAATGCAATCAATTCCACCACTATAACAATCTCTAACACAAATTTATACTTAATGCCAAACACTAGTTACTACCGATTTGCAAATTTACAAAGACAAGCTAACACTAAATCTTCTCGCAAACCTTAATTCTAATACAGATAATCAAATTCCAACTAAATGATGCATATAGAATGTATTGAAAGGAATGAAATAGCAAAAATACTTACAAAAGTCCTAGCCACAATGGCTTGAAATTTTGAACATTGAACCACTATCCTACAACCGATCTCATTCCCAAATCAAATCAATATCCAACTCCAATACAACTCTATACCGCTCGCATTAACCTATTTCCAATCTTGTACCGCTTTACCTCCGCTTGACTTTCGTTGACCAAAGTAAATTTTGAGATTAGAATCGAGTAGTGAGCGTAATAAGTGACTAATAAGCTAGATTGAGCTTATAAAAGCTTTTATAGAAACTTATATGGGCTTATAATTGCATAACATCAACTACAAATAACATTCACATGAACTTGATACTTTGAACTTGAAAATTGCATAAGATTAATTGCACTTAAAATTGAATACCGATAAAGGTTTATAATATATCGAGATTACATAACAAAGTATTTAGAAGCTTAAATAAACACCAAATTTAAAGATTAACTAAAACGACATTACCTAAACTAAATTACACTACTTGATATCTCCATACCGCTTCTTCCTCTTATTTATTGACTTCATTTTGTTCCTTGTCGACTTAAATCATTTCCCACCTCTTCCAAACCTTGGATCACTTGAAATCATCACAACCGTACACATGGTGTTTTTAAGGAAAAAGTTTTTGAGTGGTTTAACCGCATTAATTAAGGTTTGGTGTTTGTGGAGGTGGAGGGACAACTGGGAAGAGTGTATAAGGGTGGTGGTGAGGTGGAAAGTGGTAAAACCACCGGTTTCGTATGCAGGGCGGAGAGGTAGAGGAACAGTGGACGCGGTTTTTTTCATTTTAAATCATTGGGCGGGTTGGATACTTGGGTTTGGGCTTGGGTTGTTAATAATAAAGAGGTCCGTTTGGTTTTGTAGCTAGTAACACACAAGGACCAAAATTGTAATTAGGCCAAAAGTGAGGGACTGAAATTGACAAGTTTCCAAGGTTATCACAAGGGTCAATCCTGCAATTAATGGTTAGTACAAGGACTAAATTTGCATAAAGTTCCATTTTTATAAGTCCAGGGACCAAAACTGCCAACTTTGATATTCTAGGGACCAAACTTGTAATTTTCCAAAAGTTCACTATAAGGACCATTTTGTCATTTATGAATAGTACAAGGTTTATTTTTGATAAATTTCCATTTTTAAATTCACCAAGGACTATTTTTGACATTTTTCAAAGTTTAGGGACTAAAGTTGTCATTTTGTAAATTTTAAACTTTAAAGGGTTTATTTTGACAACTTTTGAATCCCATGGACCTTAAATGACATTTTACAAGTTTTTGAATTACTGTGGACTGCTTTTGACAACTTTTGAAACTTGGGGACTAAACTCGCCAATTATGCAAACTTGATACGCTTTTCATCCGATTTTGGTATTTTCGCATTTAAAACACATAAAACACTTGTTTGTGATATTTTCATCATTTGATGCATTTACATTTTCGGATGTTTTTTTATCACTCTATTTTTTTTTTTCTTTTCTTTTTTTTTTTTTTTTTTTTTTTTTTTTTTTTTTTTTTTTTTTTCATACACTTTTACTCTACCATCCTCTACGATAACATCAAAATACTAGGGATTTACAGGACATCCCTACACTTGAGTTTTTATTATTCTAACACTAATTTGACCGATTTGAAAAGATCAAAACACTTGGGGTACATTATTACGTAAACAAAGGGAATTTGAATTTAACGCTCCCTTCCGTCATTTCATAAACTTTAACTTTTCCCATGAATCCCAATCATCCCAAAATCAGATACAAAGGATATGACTCGACTTAGCAACTTATGCAAGCAACTAGATAATTGAACTAAGGGTTTGGGGTGATAACAAACATTTGCACTAAAAGTGAGTGCATAAGGGGTAGGCTAAGGCGATTTGGGTGTATATTCGGGGTGGGTGTAAACAATGCTTTTCATTGATATTCGAAAACCGAAATATCACGAGAACCGCGAAAAGGATAATCTGATGTTTTACTCCTTCCTCGACGCCAAAGTTGCAGAGGAGTTTCACGAAGGAAAGATAGATTAGGTTTTCTGTGTGGACAAGTTCATATGGAGTTTTTCCATGAATAGTGTGAATCGTGAACGATTTTGTGTGTAGCATGCAAGTGGCAATTGCTTCAAATTTCGTAGAAACATTGGAACCTTTGAGTAGATCAAGATTGTTCTAGCGGTTTCAACAAGAGTACGATTTCGCCTTTCAACTACACCGCTCGCTGAGGGGTTCGTGGAACACTTCTTTGATGGTCGATTCCAACGCTTTCATAGAATTCACTAAGTTGTTTGTTGACAAACCCGCCCATTGTCTGCTCGATAATTCGACAGCTTTGTTTAGTCGAACTCGCAACTGCTTGATGAGTTTGATGATGATATCGAGTTTCATCCTTTGTCCTTAAGAACTTGACCTGTGTGAATCTAGAGTAATCATCAACCACAACTAACACATATTTCTTCCCAAAATATTCTCGCACCTCATTGGTCCACATAAACCATATGAATCATATGAAGAACTTCGTGATGAGTTAGTAGGTTTGGGTTTATGGGCATACTTTGCTTTTTCCCAATTGACATGTCGAACAAAGATGATCCTTTTCATACTTTAGTCTAGGTAAACCTACAACTAAGTCCTTTCGGAAAGATCGCTGATGGTGCCAAGTTCAAGTGATTGAGACGATGCCATAACCATGACTTTGTTTTGAAGCCTTAGATAACAAGCGATTGAGAGGCCCTCATCATGTCATCGATCGAGATGGTGTAAAGATTTGAGCCACGAGTTCCTTTTAACAGCCTCCTTACCATTAAGATCTCTAACAAAGCGTATGTTTTCTCAAGGCTACTTCTAGATCGTAATCACGTAATTGACCAACAGAGAATGATTATGACCTAAACCTTCCACATAATACACTCTAGAGATGACACTATCACCAACAACATAATCTCCATAACCCATAATAGCACCGAAATGATCATTACCAAATCTAATAGCCCCGATGAATTTGCTCACGAAGTTCATGAGTCATGACCGGTCTCCAAATATATGTTGGAACAAATGAGTCCGTGTACCACGTAATCCATTTGAACGATCCGCAGCTGAACATGCACAAGAATGGATAATCGATAATTGGGATCCCCATGCAAGAATGGGTTCCATTTGGTTAGTTACAATGGTTGAGCACCCACATCGTAAATAGAAGCATTCATATCGTAAAGTGAGGCAATGGAATCATTGTGAATAGATGCAAGATTAGTGTCTTTGTTAGCCCTGCTCATCGTGTGATCACTTCTTAAAGGAATAGTTCTACCAAGAGGGCATCCATTTTCTAGCGGGCATTATCTCGATTAGTCTTATGACCAATGTGTATCCAATAAAGCCTATTTTATCGAATGTTCTTCCTGGGTTTCCACCGTTTTCTAACTTTCTTCGCTTTTTGCCTTTTAGCCTTCTTAGCATGAATTTTAGCATTAACAATATTAATCGGACAATTAACATCATTAGGCGTAACATTAACACCACATTCATGATTAGAAAGTAATTCAAGCACATCGCGACAAGGTTTGCAAATAGTATCGAATTCAATTAATTACAAGACGCCTATGGCTAATACTAGAATCAACACGATTCGCTTTATTCGATTCAAACTTAAAGTTCCTAGATTGTTCTTCTATTTTTCCAAAGGCACATTCTTAGCTCATGAGGTCCTATCATTCCTTGTATTGTCTTCGAGACTTTGACCGCTCCCTTTAATGTCACCGATTACTCCCTCAGTAGGAATGGGAACATTAGTTTGTTTTACTACTCTTGCACCACCTGCTTAGATGTGTTGGGATCTGAACTACATGCAGTGCACTAAGGTTCACTTTCTTAAAACTAGAGATACCGAGATTAGTACTCCTAGAAGGCATATTTGAGTTCTCTTTCATAGCATCGATGTATCTAGAATCAACTACTCAAGGGTACACTACGGTTCACATTAAAACATTGGGAATCGAGTGCATATCATATTTGGCATTAGGCATCGAGCATGGAATCAAATTGTTAACCTCTCACCTAATGTCTGGGCATACCGTGATCAAGCATTCTAAGATTTCTTGAGATCGTTTGGCATATAAGCATGCATGTCCAATTGCATTATCATGAGGTTTCTAGCTTATCCTCTTCAACAATCTCACGCAGCATTCTAAGCAATCCTTAAGAGATGAAAAGTATGTTTGAATAGCTAGTTTGTTGTTTCTTAGATAAGGAGGACATATGTCATGCATAAAGCATATTTATTACAAGAGGAACCTTGATACACCATTCTCCTATTGGTCATTGGCATTTTCCTTTACCCGACTCTTCGATTCTCAATTTCTCTGCAATGACGCTATTTGTTCGTTGTTTTTGTTACGAGTGACTTTAATTGATTCAAATAACTCATTGAAATGACGCTTAACCTTTTCATTTTCTTCTAGAAAACTTTCATTTTCCTTTTGTAAAGCATTTACTAGGTTTTGAAGATGAAACGCTTGAGAATTCGAGAATCTAAAGGAGGAGGCATTTGGGAGCCTCATATTGTTTGTTCGACCCTTTAATTGAGAGATTTGGGCTTTCAACTTTCTCGATCGTGTTGCACCGAGCTTGAATCTGCTCATCACGCTTGTTAATTTGAAAACTCGCATCAAACTCGGAGCATCCAAGATGTCTTGACATTTGAAGTTTTGACATTTTCTTTAAGATGTTGATACTTTAGTTGTAAATTAAAATGCTCAACTTCTAGTTTAGAAAATGTTTAACGAAATTGTCGTGATCATCCAGCTCAATTTTCTTGTTTAGTCTAGAATTAGTTTTTCAAGCTCAATGACACGATCATGGAGACTTTCAAGGCCACGATAGTTCATGAAATTTGAAGCATTAATAGAGCAATTTGAAGCGTTGAAAACACATCTTGAGCAACACATTCAAGAATAAGATTCTCATTTAATGTATGCAAGTTCTTTCTCTCAATCTCATTATATTTCAAAGGCACGCTCATAGTCACTAACTTCAACAACCATTGCATCAAATTCCTTTTCCATTCCCTTGATATCGCTTTCTATCCCCTTTTAAGACTCTCAAAGTGATCTTTTAGAAGTTTAAAGAAGGTCATGACCTCGCCATAACATTCTTTCATTTGTTCAAACCCCTTCTCCTTCAGCTTATACCAATGGGTGTGATCCTTTTCTTGCAAGTTTTCTCAAAATCAACAAATAGTTGAAATATAACGATTGGCTAATTAATGTCTTGCTTTAGTGGCAATTGTTCTAGGTACAAGATGCATTGGTGTATTAGAGGATACACAATGCTCTAGGCATTTTCCAAAGGGAGGGTTTGTTTCAACAATATTTTCCGCTCGCTTATCTAAATCCTTTTCCGTAAGACTTGTTCGGAGTCAACAATGTCCGAGGCTTAAACTTGTTCAAGGAAATCCAGCTTTCCTTCTTGTAATCATGAGGAGTGATAATTATGTTTTTCTTTGCATTTGGGATCATTTTGTTTCTTATTCATTTTTCCTAGTGATTTCATTTGATTTCTTATCTTCCTCTCCAGCACTCAACGCAACTAGGTTTCCGCCAGGCTTAAGGATTTCATTACCATCATAAAGCACCTTATGAGCATTTCTAGCCTTTTAATTACATCCGGATTTGGTTCCTCAACAAGTGGAATGCTATGCTTATCGCTTAAGACTCGATGTTCGGTGACCATGAAATGTCTCAATGGTGTTTCCTTGTATGTACAACTTGTTTTCAAGTTTGTTTTTCAAAGTTTTCGATTAGAAAAATCTCTCAAGAGTTTTGATTCCTTTGCATTAAATTCTTGCTTAAGCATTTTCACATTTTCTTGAAGTTCTTGTTTTGCTTAATGCTTTAGAAAGTTTTTCTTGCAAGGAATGTAATTTTGTTTCAATACTTCTCTAAACTTACTTTTTCTAATTACCGCACTCACTTGGTCATCCATTTCCGCTCACGAGTGGTCAACTCAAATTTTGCACGTTGTTCATAAACAGCAACACGCTCCTTATAGGCATTTAGTTCGTAAATTACGGAATCATCGTGAGCACATGCAACAGTATTCATCAAAGACATAGTCATTGTTGATCAAGAAGATGCATCACTTGGTACAACTTCACTTTCACTTTGTTTCACGATTGATCGGATGGGACAATATTGTTATTACCCATATTTTCAACATTTGATTCAATAGTTTCATTGGTTGTACTTTGTCATGCATCCGTTGCACATCAAGATCATCGTGATAGTTTTAATACCTCCGAGACGAGTTTGTCCTTGATGGGCCAGCTTGTGGTGAAGAAGAGACCTGGGAGAAACCATTGAGAAATGCTAGCCATAAAATTGTGTGTGCAGAGGTCCATCATCTACATCGTAGTCGTATGCATCACACACGACTTGAAAGGCATTCGATGATTGTGACCTATCTCCCGAATAGTCGCCATCCACATCTCGCATCATAGGTCTTGGCATTGCCCTCAAGAAGAAACAAGAATTCCTCTTCATCCAAAGCAAGACCATTGTCCCGAGCTTGGCCAAGAAAGATCTTATCTCTCGGCAATCCGTGATTCTGCGGACGCTTGAGATGTGCGCCTTGCAATGTGTCCTTCACCACCACAGCTTATAACATTTGATTGGCTTAGCTTGACCTTGGTTACCATTTCTTCCTCGATTCTCGGTTGCCAACATAACCTCTCCCAGCCCACCTCTTCCCCGATCATACCGCCTTTCCCGAATCGGTTGCACCACCATCCTTCCATCTTTAACAAAGGGCTTGATTGTGTGGGTTAGATGCGCTTATGAGGTTGTTGTTGGTTTGTGGAGAGAATTCATGTTTTGACTAATGAGAAGAGCTAGTTGATTAATGAAGTTACCCACGTGAGCATCAAGATCGCCTTGTTTGAACATAGGATCGTGAATGAGTTTGTGATTACCATTACCCAAGGGTATGACTTGTGATGCTTGGTTGTGATTCCGATGTTCGAGTAGAAAGTCGCTGAGTCATTAGATGAGCTTGTCTCTTCCCGGTTGGTTTTGAACCGATTGAGAATCAATTTTTCAAACATAGCATGTCTCTCATTCTCAAGGAGGAAGGCATAGAGTTGCTCATAGTTTGTATTCTTCAATCCTTTAGTGAGCTTCACAAATGGACAAACTTGTGCCATTCGGATTCATGTTGTTCACAAATTTTGAGTTCAAATTGAATGTTAGGTATAGTCATTCGATGTTCCTCATGTCATTCACTAACTTATGAAATCTCACATAATACTCATAGACACTCATCCGTTTCATCTTGAAGTGCTCAAATTGTCATAGAGTCGATTCTCTGCCTTCCATAGTTAATTCAACCCGAGAGAAGCATCTTAACATTATCCCAAACCGCTTTTGCTTCGTTGTTATGATTGATCGCCTTGTAGATGTCTTTAGAAGACCTTGAAGAACAATGTTCAAGCCCCGATATCCGCATCGAATCTCTTTTATCCTTATCATCAAGCTCATCATACATCTTAGGTCCGCCCATTCCGTGAACCGGAGTACCATCTTCATTAGTATCAAGTATGTCTCTAGTCGCCTCAACTCGATATGGTCCTTCATCAATGGATTTGAGAATGTTGACACCATTTTCCTTTCCAAGGCAATACAATCTGATTCTGCTGAGCCCAAGACTCGTAGTCGGGCTTTTGTCAAGCACGGGTGGACGAGTATCCGAGCCACCGCTTGTACATCCCCAATGGGAGATGATAGTAGGACGCTGGTAGACATGTTAACAGATTATACGGGATTTTATAACTCTATGATTAAACCGGAAATAGATTCTTTCACGGATTTTACTAAATCAAGAGAAAACCGTAAACAATCACTCAAGTCGCTAAGATAATGCACTAAGTCGCTAGAAGATAATGCACTAAGTCGCTAGAAGATAATGCACTAAGTCGCTAACACTTAATTCGCTACACCACTAAGTCGCTAGACAAAAACAAGTCGCTAAGTAGTAACTCGCTAAGCCTCAAGTCGCTAGCAAAATTTTGGCAAAGAATTGCCACTCAAGTCGCTAGAGATACAAGTCGCTAAAGAGCAACTCGCTATGCACCAAGTCGCTACCACTGTCGCCACCCGTAGTGGAGAGTCCACTACTTGTACCGTTAATCGCTAGGTCTAAGTCGCTAGCTCCAAAACCAGAACTCGCTACAAAATTGTGAAGCAAGTCACACGAAGAAATAAACCAGATATCAAGTCGCTAGCAAGAAAAACCACATAAACATCACTTTTAATCCAAAACAACCCAACCAAGATGATTCAAGCTTACCAAATGAAAACCTAAACACTTGTGATGATTCTAAACATAAAAGTACTAACAAAATCCAAGCTTTAACACAAGAAATCAACCAAATGATGCAAAACCACTAAACTTTTTCAAACTCAAAACCACCTAAAACCACTAGAAATCCAAAGATGTGCAAGATATGATCTAACCATGGCTCTTGATACCAATTGTAGGATATTAGTTTTCACATACAAATCAAACCATAACAACAAGGTGGCGATGTTGGAATTCTAGAGAGAGAAAGTTAGAGGTTTAGTGGAACTTAGTGAGAGAAAGTGAAAGATATTATTATGAGCTCCAACTTTCTACCTTGGGAGGTAGAGTATTTATAGTCTTACATAAATCGCCACACATCAATGTGGATCGCATACAGCTGGTAAAGACCCGTCATCCTCCACGGTGTTACTTAACTAAATACTACTTAACTTAAAAGAACTATGACTACGAGCTTAACGATTACATATACTTGAGGCACCGACTTTTAATACCGGAATTTCTAATTCCTAACAATATTTAGAGTGGCAAAGACCAGCTGATCCTCCGGGCCACCCATTTGGTCTTTTGCAAATTTTTAGCTTTTTGAAGGTGTCTAACGAATTTAAACTTCTTCCTGCTTGAAGTATCCAGCTGCTCTTCATCTTCATCCGAGCTTTCATAAGGCACAAGCACAGAGTCTTCCCTTTCCTAGGTCACCGGAGGACCAGGAGGTTTTGCACTGAGGAGGTGGTTCGGTTGCGATTCTGTAGTAGTGAACCTCCTCGCCCTGATTGTGTATCTTCGTAGCTTTATTCAAGAGCTTTCTTGGTGGTTCGTGTAGGAATAGAACACTCTCGAGAGGGAACTTTCTTCAGGAGCAAGTTTCTCTTGGGACATTCCTTTGACTCTCTCGTGCTTATCGCACTTCCAAAGACTTCCTCTTCTCGTTCTCCGAGTAGGTGTTCCGAAGGCTTTTCATCGAGATGACCAACTTTGCCTTCTTCATCGCCACCGATACCTTTTGTACGCTTCAAGCTTCTTGATTTCGTTAGTCAAGAGGGTGATCGTGCAACACAAAGACCGCTTCTTTGTTGACGATTCCTTGATTCTCGATCGATAGGTAGGCTCACCAACATATCGTGATTGTCTCGGTCATCGAGCCTCATGAATATCGTGATGAAGTCCAAGTGCTCTCTGATCAACAATTTTGTGATCCGACATAGGGAATCTTTGAGCCAAGTTTCTTGTGAAATGACATCATGTCTTCCCACAACAAAGGTTTCAATTTCATGTCCTTTTATTGATTAATGACCGTAAGATTTGTAGTTCCATGAGCTTGGGATGCTCATAGCCACTATCACGACCGTGAGACCGATTTGGTGATGATGATGTAGAGGGTTCTCCACGGTTGAGGAATGTTCTTAAGCTCCACATGAGAATGCTTAGAGATAACTCCTAAAGCTTCATCATAGCCAATATCAATCAGAATCAAGAACTGCTCTTAGTAGGTGTGGCAAAGAAGTCGGTTGGCTCGATTTCGTAAATGAGAAGAACGCCCGTGAAGTCAAGATGAGTGATGGCGACTTGTTTATGATCGAGAGTTACAACATCGCACTTTGACCCTTGATCCTTTGCATTGAATTCTGCAATTGTTGCATGTAGATCTCCCAGACAAGAGCAGCAGTGCGAGAGCATGTTCTCGTAGGGATGATTCTTTAGAATATCCACAAAGAATGAGACAAGAAGATTCGAGCATGTGAGGGTTTCAAAGTCAACCCTAAGGTTGTTCTTTCCAATCTTTCTAGGATAGCCATTGGGAAGATGTCGCAATTGTGAGAACTTCGTGCATCCACATTCATTCGAAAGCACCATGTCGTGATCTCGCAATAACATTAGCCAATGTAACCAACATATCGAAAGACATAATGTTAGTCAATGTAAGGTTTTTATTGTATAATTATTGAATATACAGGTCAAAGATTGTTACGAGTCCACAAATCACTTGTTTGTTCAATAGTCCAATGTCGCCGTGATAAGTTTCATGAGTTAGTTAACTTTAAGTTTTAAAGTTTATGTTATCACATATTTAACACAACATATTAAACGATTAAGTTTATTAGTGACATTATTGGTTTTGTGGACAATATGATTTGTTTATTAACAAGTTTGTACACGTAACAATTCATAGTGAAGGTCTATCAAGGCTTAGGCGAGATTTGGCAAAGTTACGCGAAATGTATGATATACGCAGACGAAAGCTATGCGTAGGATCCTAACTTACGCGTAAGAAATGTTATGCGAGGAAAAGGGGACCTTATGCGTAGAGCTTACGCCAGAGGCGAGATAAAGACCTTACGCGTAAGGCTTACCTGAAGAGTAGACCTTATGCGAGAGGTCATCGCTTACGCATATCCTTCACAGATGATACGCGTAGTCCCATTGTAGAACCTCACGCTGCGTAGTTACGCCGTGAGGATTTCTCTTACGATAACCCGCTCACGCCGTAAGGTGATCCTTATGCGAGAGTAACAATCGACCTTGATTCTCAATTTTATGCTTAGCAAGCCCGAAATAAGATCATCATATCATCAATCTAAACACATATATCCATTTTACAACAATCATGGCATGCAAACATGTTAAATGATTTAGTAGTAGGGTCATACGCTGTAAGTCAAAACCCTAGAGTTTAAGAATCATGATATGATTTCCACCATAGAATTGCACCAAAGTTTTTCCGATAAATCTAAGATGTTATGAGAGTGTTATGACCAAGTTTTAACACTAAATTGCATTGAATCAAAAGTACCCAAATGTGAAGAACACTAAACCCTAAAGTTTAATTCTTAATCGCTAATGTTTCGGGTACTTTCGGGTTAACATATTACCAATTCATGTTGAAAACAACCTCAAACAACAATCTTTAAGACCAAAGACATTCACATTTGAAAGTGCCCAAACCACGCATAAACCCTAGTTCTTCAAATTCAAACCATACGTGATTCCGGGTGCGCTTGAGTTGAAAATAGTATCGTTGATGTTTAAGAAACATTTAGACACAATTATCTTAACACCAAAACTCACAACATAATCATGTGTTCTTACGCATATGCGAAGAACACAAAATCAACCATAAATGTAAATTTAACTGCTGGATTTGTTTGAAAATCAAAACCAATGTTTAAAATCATCTTGGAAACATTAATCCACTTATAGTTTGATGATCAAAAACTCGATTGGAAGAGTGATTCTTAGGCATAGGATTTGTTTGGTTAGGGTAATAAATGTGAAGTGAAAGTGTTAGTGGGGTGTTTTATTAAATGACTTTAAGAATTTGATGCTTTTGGTCCCTCCACCTTTCCATTTTCATTTAAAGCCTTTAACTTCCATTTTGGTTACCAAACAAAAGATTTTAGGAAATAACTTTAACGACACTCCCCCGACTTAAGACAATAATGAAAGGTTATAAATTTTAGTCCGAGGAGTGTCATTGAACAAGAAAAATTTACCACCATTGATAAAAGAAACAAATGGATATGATAACATGCAAGTACACGATGTTTTGAAACAGCTAGTTATAATTTTCTCCCTCAACACTTGATCGGAAAATAATCGGATTTTGAAAGATTAAAATGTTGACGAAAGAGAAGTACTTGCCATGTTGATGTAAAATAGATTAGAAGAATATTTTTGTTGTTTTATCGTGTTTTATATTTTGTATTTTGTTTTGAAAATTATTTACAAAAGAGATTTTGGTGTTTGATGCTTTTTAAGACTTTTTAGAGGTCATCCAATTCCTCCGAGTCAAATACCTCATACCAATCCGGTGGACCACCTCATTAAACCTAGCGGGAGGCAAGGCTTTGGTGAGCGATTTGCCAATTGGTATTCGCACTCACGGTATAATTCAACTGCACTGCTCCACGTGGTCCTTGATGAAATGATAGCGAAGATCGATGTGCTTTGATTTTGAGTCTGAACTAAGTTGCACGAGATCGCAATGGCACCGATTGTCGCAAAGACATCGATTCCACAACACGTAACCATAGTCTTTAAGTTGTGTTCTCATCCGATGACTTGAGCACAACACGCGAACATGGCTACATATTCTCGCTCTTTGTTGATGACAACGATGTACAATCCGCTTTTGATTGCCAAGACACCGCTTATCACCAAGAAATTGTAGTGCTCTCAAGTGCTTTTTCGCGAATCTAAGCATCCTGCGTGGTCGTCGTCTAAAAGCGATTAGTTCAAAACCGTAATCCTTCTGATATCGATCCCCAAGTTAATGGTTCCCTTGATGTATCTGAGGATTCTTTTAGCCTCAGAGCGGGTTTCAGCTTGGTCGCGATCGATAATGGGAGCATAGATAAACGGCAAATACAATATAAGGTCCGCTAGTCGTTAGATACACGAGAGACCCAATAATACTTCTAGATTTGGTAGGGTCCACTAATTTCCCATGTAAATCAAATGACGAGCTTCTTGGTATGAGTTATGGGTGTGGCATAAGTGTCACAGTTTTCATTCCAAATTTGTTTAACAATTCAAGGGCATATTCGATCGACTCAAGAAAATACCACGGGTGATTGATGAACTTGTATTCCTAGAAAGAACGAAGTTCACCCATCATGGACATTTCAAAATTTTTCTTCATTAGTTTTGCAAAAGCGATTGAAAACTTTTATGTGTAGACCCAAAATGATGTCATCCACGAATTTGAACAATTAAGATATGAGCCCGTGATATCAGATAAAAGAGTAGGGTCGATCGAACCTTTCGTGAAATTATTAGCAATGAGAAAAGATGATAGCTTATCGCACCATGCCGAGGAGCTTGTTTGAGACCATAAAGAGCTTTGTTCGCTTTGTAGACATGGTTCGGGAACTCGATCAACGAATCCTTCGGGTTGGTCGACATAAACCGCTTTTCGCTTTTCCGCTGAGAAACGCAGCTTTGACATCCATCCGAAAGACCGCCATATTCATATGAGCCGCGAACGCGAGAAATATCCGAATAGCCTCAAGACGAGCAACCGGAGCAAAAGATTCTTCAAAGTCTATTCTCTTCCCGACGATAACCCTTAGCAACTAGACGCGACTTGTTTGATTACATTCCTTCAAAGATCCAATTTGTTTTTCCAAATCCATTTGAGACCAATGACGAGACCCTCGTTGGTCTTTCAACCAGCCTCCATACTTCAAGACGCTTGAATTGGTTGAGTTCTTCTTGCATGGATTCAATCCAGCTTGTCTTTTGTCATCGCCTTTAATGTTTTTAGGCTCGTATCAGCAGTTTGAAACGATAAATGCAATGTTCACCATCCGTGCGAAGACGCTGTCTCGTAACGATCGTTGATTCGGGTTGCCAATAATATTTGCCGAGGATGGTCTTTGTCCATCGATGTGTAGAGGTTGATGTCAGTATACATTGTGCGATTCGAGGATTCAAATGGTTTGTTGATGATTCCGCAACATCAAAAGTGCAGCAGGTCATTAGCAAACGGGTTAAAGAATGCATTTGGATCAAAATCTGAAGTCTAATGACTTAAAACAATTTTAAACACAAATGCAATTAAGATCGAGGAATATAGGGAATTCTCGGTCGTTAAGTCCCACGGAGGATGAATTGGTGTTAAACACTTGATCGATGGTAGAATGATCACCAAGGATAATGATCAAGAGGTTTTGGATGGAAAATTACCTAAAGAAAAGATTTACAAATTAAAGCGACTTAAATGCAAATTAAAAGAAATAAAAGATAAAATCTATTAAATAAACGCTATCACTATTTTTAAAGTCGATGAACGTTTAAATCCTAAAACGACGTTTAAATAAAATTACGTGAACGCACAAAATAAAACGTGAGTTTTAAGAAATAAAAGATCTATAAATATGAAAATGATATTTTTACAATCCTAATAATAAAAGAAAATTATTAGAAAAGAAAATTATTTTTACAACTATTTATTTAATTATTATTAATTAAAAACTATTTATTAAGTATTTAAAATGCACTAAAATACAAGAAAATACAAAATTAACCTAGAAAATGAAATTATAACTTAGAAAAGTCTAAAATATGATAAAACTTATTTTAAAACTGAAAATATATTTTTAAGACTTTTATGTATTTATTATTAATTTAAAACTATTTAAAACTAATTAAAATGCTAAAAATACTTTTTAAACTAAGAAAATTATGGAAAAATACTTTTATTACTTTTATATTTATCTTAACCTAAGAAAATTGAAAATCATTTTTTGAACTTTTATAATTTATTTGTATTAAAAGCTATTTAAAATACTTAAAACTGCTTTTAATTAAGAAAATAGCAAACAGTTATGAAAAATTATGAAAATTTCAGGAAAAGTCTATTTTAATATGTAGAATCTAGGAAAATAGAAAACATGGGCTTGTGTGGAGAAATAAGCAATCATAGTATAAGTGCTTATAATAAGCACTGAATAAGCCAATTGATAACCAAAGACCACCAAACCTTCACGTAAGCTATATTAAGCTAAAAGATCTTAAATGGAACAAGTTACAACAAGCTTAAACCTCTGGAATACCAATTGCAAAGATTTGACTTATTTGAGTACAAGGTAAAAACAGCTCGAGTACCAAATTTAAGCTTATGCACAAGCTTCAAAATAAGCTCAAATGGAAAACATTATGAGAACCTCAAGATGACCTGCTAACTATGCTTAAACCAAAATGAGCTAAAGATAAGCTCTTATGAGCTCGGATAAGTTTAGCAATAAGTCGAGAAACTCTCACCTGAATGAACTTCATGAGCAGGCACATAAGCTCTACTTGAGGAGCTTCTTTGAGGCTTAAGAAAATTAACAAAATCTGAAAAATGCTTATAAGAAACTAGACCAAGAAAAGTTATAAAACCCAAAGTTTGACTTGTTTTGACCCAAAGATGAGTTTGTGATAAATCTACTAGTTGGCTCAAAACCACTTTTCCAAGTTTTCGACTTTTAAAGCGCTATAGATATTTGACTTTATGAGTTTCTCTTGATCCTAGATGATTTATTATGATGTTTAAGGTATAATGAGATTAGATTAAGCTATGTTATTGATTTTAATCATATGATGATTTTGACACTTCAAAATCCCAACAAGCTACTAAGTAAAATGAAATTAAAAGAAAGTTGACTTTACACTAAGTAAGGACTGGTTTTTATGGTTTCTATGAGTATTTAAGTACTAGTGAGACACAAAACTAATAACAAGAAACAAAGCATATGCACTTTAATACAAGAAACAAGTAGTAACCAAACACCCTTTTAATGACCGTTTTGATGTCTTTCAAAGATTTTCACCGATTAAATCCAAACAATTGATTAAAACCTTATATATCATTTAATAAGACTAATGAACATTAAATAACAATCATAACAACATTAAACTAAGAATTGACAAGCTTGTTAATATTGACTGTTAAAATAAGATTTTAACAACTACCGAATTAAAAGAACAAGCAAACTATTTTATGGTTTATTTTAACTTAACTAACACTAATAAATATAAAAGCAAAAATTAGAGCTTTGAACAACCAAACAAAGAAATGCCAAAATTTAGAAAAGTGCTTACAAATGACTTTCATGCACAAACCGAGAACCAGGACCAAATAATGATCCTAAAGCTTCCCAAGAAGCACTAAACCCAAGACCATCCACTATAATCCCGCCCAAATTTTTGAACCTTGCACCATGGATTTTTATTTTCACCGATTTATTTGGTATTTTATGAATTTTTGTGTTTTGGATACTAAACTGATTTTAAGGTATCTAAAAGCTTGCATAAGCTTTATATGGGGCTTATGTGACTTACTCAGTCCAAACTAACAAAGTAACAACATTTCAACATATTGAGATTTTGAATAATAAGAAAACCGCATAACTTGAGATAAGACTTGAAACCGAAATTGTTGCTTACAAAAGTTTTATTTCACCTTGAAAACATAAAATACAAAGCTTGAAGCTTAAACAAACACCGAATTTGAAAGTTAAACTAAAACGACATTAACAATTAAAATTACACTAGATATCTTTCTTCATTGCTTCACCCTTGATATTTATTGACTTCAATCAACCTTTGTCGACCTCTCGAACTAATCCCACAACATCCCGACCATTGGATTGAGCCAGATAATCATTTTTCCCAAATGGCGAATTTGGCGCCATTTTTCAAAGAGTTGTTTTTCACATTAATTGAGTTTGGTTTGATGGAGGGAGGGGAGTGGAACCTGTGGATATGGTGAGGTGGATTGAAAATCAAGTGGTTAAAACCACCGGTTTTGGTGTATACAGGGTGAGGAGATGGTGAACAAAGGATGGCGGTTTATCCGATTTTAAATTGGGCCGGTCATGGTATTGGATTGATTTGGGCTTAAATAATAAAGGGTCCGTTTGGATAATGTTAACAACAAGGACCAACATTGCAATTTAAGCAAAGTTGAGGGACTGATCTTGAACATTTTCCAAAGCTCTCACAAGGGTAAAACCTGCCAAGTAAGAATAGTACAAGGACCTATATTGATAATTTCCATTTTGTAAATCAAGGACTAAAACTGCCAATTTAGAAACTCGAGGGACCAATATTGTAATTTCTCAAAAGTTTATCATAAGGACCATTTTTGTCATTTATAAATAGAACAAGGTTAAAAGTTGATAATTTTCACTTTTAAATTAACCAAGGACTATTTTTGACATTTTTCCAAAGTTCGAGGACTAAAGTTGTCATTTTGTGATTTTTAAACTTTAAAGGGTTTGTTTTGACAACTTTTGAATCTCAAGGACCTAAAATGATATTTTACAAGTTTTTGAATTACAGTGGACCGATTTTGACAACTTTTGTAACTTGGGGACTAAACCGCCAATTATGCAAACTTGATACGCTTTTCACCGATTTTGATGTTTTGCATTTAAAACATATAAAACACTTGTTTGTGATATTTTTATCATTTTGATGTGTTTCTAAGTGTTTTCGATGTTTTGGCATTCTAATAAGATAAAATGATGAGTATTTAGACACTCATCAATCCCCACACTAAGATATTGCTAGTCCCTAGCAATGATTTGAGAAAATTTAATGGATTTTATCTCTTTACCAAAAGCCATTACTTCGAGTAGCCAATTGTTTCAGCTCAAGTAAGAACCTTGGTACAATGATAACCAAATGATTTTGAGCAAATCATGTCGCTTTGAACGGATTTGATTTGTCTTTACCGTGTCGCTTTCGGACTAGCCAACTCTTAGATAAATTATCAATATTATCTTTGGTGAGTCGATTACCAATTATGGATTTTCCATCGCCTTTACCACAAGCCATAACCTTGCGGGCTAGCCAACTTTTCACTAGTTTAAAGATATGGTGAGTTGAACACCATACAATTTTAGGCAAATTGCAAGCCATAAACGGATTTGAGATATCTTTACCAAGAGCCGCTTGCTCTCGGATTAGCCAATCCTTATGTGGGTTAGACATGGCGGATCGATTACATTTGTTGAGTAAGTGAAAACACTTACTCCAAAAAAATTTTGGCCAAAACGGGAATTGGTGAAATAATTACATGATGAAATTCGTGAGAATTCCCCACACTTAGAAATGAATATTGCCCTCAATATTCAAAGTACCTATGTTATGCCGAAACATAGAACATAAAAGGAAATACTACGCCATTATTTTGTTTTTGATATATACATTTTTTTTTTTTTTTTTTTTTTTTTTAATTAGATTGATATATACAACATGGGAAAACTCCCCACACTAGGGTGATAGAAAGGGATAAGAAGATGTAAATATGGGTGAAACCCATATGATGTGTGCATTATTTTTGATTCCCGAGTCACTAGCTTGACTCGATCCCCGCATTCATTGGTTCATGGGGAATGTTTGTAAACCGGGACAATCACAGATTGAATGTCCTCTCCAAAGTAATGCTTTAATCGATGACCATTTACTTTAAAATTTGGACCATCAGTCGAGATAACTCAATGGTACCATAAGGATAAACCTTAGTGATAGTAAATGGACCGCACTCAACGGACTTAAGCTTTCCGAGAAAATCTTCAATCTAGAGTTGAAAAGAAGGACTCGATCACCAACGTTAAAAACGCGGTTCTTGATTTTAGAGTCATGAATCTTCTTTGTCTTTTGCTTGTAAATTAAAGAGTTCTCGTAAGCTTGATCACGAAGTTCATTTAGTTCATTCATTTGAACTTTCTCGTGATCACCTACCGTCTCAGATATCAAGTTTGCATGTTTTAAGGCCCAAGAAGCCTTGTGCTCTAGTTCAATCGGAAGATGACATGCTTTTCCGTACACTAGCTTGTATGGAGTACACCCAATTGGTGTTTTGTAGTCGCATTTAAAAGCCCAGAGTGCGCCATCCAGCTTTATCCGACCAGATGCACGATTTTCACCCACCGTCCTTTCAAGTATTCTTTTAATACCACGGTTTGAAACTTCCACCGCCCACTTGTTCGGGGTGGTATGCAGAGATAGACGGTGGTAACACCATACTTTTGCATGACACGATCAAATTGGTCATTACAAAATGTGTACCACGATCACCGATTATTGCACGAGGAGTTCCAAACCGCAAAGAGAGCTTTCAAAATTTCACAACTACTCGGGCATCATTTGTAGGTAAAGCTTTTGCTTCAACCCATTTCGACAAATAGTCAATGTACCACGAGTATGTACTTGTTACCACGAGAAGATGGAAATGGCCCCATAAAATCAATACCCCATATGTCAAATATCTCACAAACTTGAATGGCATTTTGTGGCATTTCATTCCTTTGAGATATGTTTCCATGACGTTGACAAGCATCACAAGTTTTGACATAATCGCGGCATCTTTATAGATTGTGGGCCAATAAAACCCGGAATCAAACACCTTTTGGCGGTGTAGTTTGACTATGATGGCCCCACTGGTCCAAAGATGGCAAGCTTTGAGAATGTCAAGAGCTTCTTGTCCATAAACACACCGCTTGGATGACTTGATCCGCACAGATTTTGAATAAGAAAGGGTCGTCCCGTAAATAATGTTTAACATCTTTGAAGAATTTGTTCTTCTCACTGGGTTGACATCCCTTTCATTAATGAAGTTACCCGCATGGTAATTTGCAAAGTCAGCAAACCATGGGGTAGAAGAGTTTCCACGAAAAGAAACCGCATTGAGTGTCTCGAGAGGAAATGTTTCATTTATTTCCTTCTTCTCGAAAACATCTTGGTGAGGGTTCTCTAATCTGGAAAGATGATCAGCAGCCAAGTTCTCAGCTCCTTTTTTATCACGTATGATAATATCAAATTCTTGAAGGAGGAGAACCCAACGGAGCAATCTCGGCTTTGCATCTTGTTTTGCAAAGAGATATTTGAGAGCCGAGTGATCCGTATACACTACACATTTGGTCAAGATTAAGTACGGCCGAAACTTCTCAAATGCATACACCACGGCTAATAGCTCTTTTTCTGTGGTGGTGTAATGAGTTTGAGCTTCATTATAGTCTTACTTATGTAGTGAATAGGTCGAAAATGCTTGTTTCTTCGTTGCCCTAAGACCGCGCCGATAGCAAAATCACTTGCATCGCATATAAGCTCAAAGGGTAAATCCCACCGGGAGCAACGAGAATGGTGCTTCAGAAGCTTTTTCTTCAATGTTTCAAAAGCTACGATGCACTCGGGTGAAAAGATAAAAGGAGCATCCTTTTCAAGAAGATGGGTCATAGGTCGGGCGATTTTGGAAAATCTTGAATGAATCTACGATAGAAACCGCATGACCTAAAAATTCCTAATACCTTTGACGGTAGTAGGATGAGGCAATTTAGCAATAACATCGACTTTTGCTCTATCTACCTCAATCCCATTCTTTGAAATTTTATGGCCAAGGACTATGCCTTCTTTGACCATAAAGTGGCTTTTCTCCCGCTTAGACAAAGATTGGTGTCTTCACACCTTTGAAGCATTTTATCTAGATGGGAGAGACATGTTTGAAAAGAATCCCCAATGACCGAGAAGTCATCCATAAACACCTCCATTGTTTCCGATCATGTCGTGGAAAATGGCCATCATACATCGTTGGAACGCGCTGTGAGCATTACATAAGCCAAAAGGCATACGTCTATAGGCAAAAGTTCCGTATGGGCAGGTGAATGTGGTTTTATCTTGATCCTTCGGATCAATGGGAATCAAAGTACCCCGAGAAACCATCAAGGAAACAATAGTATTCATTCCCCGCTAATCTCTCAAGCATTTGGTCCATAAAGGGCGTAGGAAAATGGTCTTTTCGAGTGGCGTCATTCAACTTACGATAGTCAATGCAAACACGCCATCCCGTAACCAATCGAGTTGGAATTAACTCGTTATCTTCATTTGTGACAACAGCTATGCCACCCTTTTTCGGAACACAATGAATTGGGCTAACCTAAGGACTATCTCGAGATTGGGTAAATCAATCCGCATCAAGAAGTTTGATAACCTCCTGCTTGATAACATCATGGATTTTTGGATTTACTCTTCTCTCGATGTTGAATCATTGCTTGAAGTCATCCTCCATCAAGATTTTGTGAGTACAAAATTCGTGGTTGATACCTTTAATGTCGGAGAGTTTCCAAGCAATTGCTTGCTTGTGTGACTTCAAGATTTTTATGAGAGCAACTTTTTCATCTTTACTCAAATCTCTAGCAATAATGACCGGTAATTTATCATCACCTTCAAGAAATGCATACCGAGATGAGGTGGTAAGTCCTTAAGCTCAACCTCGTGAAATTCTTCGCTTTCTCAACCGACTTGACTTCCTTGTTATGAAGTTTGATGGGAGGGAGGAGGAGAAATGTCATGATTTAACAATTTCTCAAGAAGAATATCTCCTCCGATTAATCTCATTTTGATTAATCTCATCGAATTGAATCACTAGAGTGAGGGTGGATGATGGATCATCATTAAGCAACTTCTCAATGAGAAGTATGTCTCCTCAATGTCAATTGAGCGTGATCAATTTCCCATGGAATGTAATCATCGGATAAGTAAGCTTCAATCTCTTCTAAGATGAAGTCACTTTCCTCAAATGGGGTAAGAGAAGGGTAGAATTGGCGATGATAGGTTGAGATGAATGAGTGATATTATCACCAAGAATTATGATCATAACCAAGAACTTCTTGAGAGTACTCTTCGTAGCAACATCAATGATATCTATTCTGTTAACCGATCTCGTAATCATAGTTTGCGAGTACCTCAAGTTTGATCAAGGTTAAAAGTGATGCCTTCATTACCAACACGTAATGTGATTTCTTGCTCAAATACATCTATGAGAGCACGGCCCGCTCGTGAATCTCGACCAACAATGAGAGGAACCCGATGATCGGCATCAAAATCAACAACCACGAAGTCACCGAAAATGGAACTTTCCTATTACAACACGCCTCTGCAATGCCAAGAGGACGGATATTGTACGATCCGCAAGCTCGAGAGTCATGCATGTAGGAGTAAGTTCCGAAGAGAAAGTTTCTTCCACACCGAATATGGCATAAGATTAATGCTTGCACCAAGATCCGCTAGGGCAAAGCATTCAACCATTCCCGAATACACAAGGTAAGAGAAATTTCCGTGATCTCCTAGCTTTTCCGAAGCTTTTTCGAATAACCGCAGAGCGCTTCTCGTTAAGAGGAGTTTTAGCCATTTCAAACAAATTTTCCTTGTTGCTTAACATGTGTTTGAGAGTCGATGCAAACTTAGGCATCAAGATGATAGCATCCGCAGCTTATGTCAAATGTAACTCTTGGAAAATTTGGAAAATTTGTCCATTTGATGACTAGCTTTTTCACGGAGCTTTTGCTCATTCAAACGTGATGGATAAGGAATAGAAGATTTGATTTGGTATTTTCAATGGAGCTACAGTGTGGTTCAAAACAACTCCCGGATTAGACTTGGGTTTCGGACAACTTGAGGATGGACTCATCAAGGTAGGACTTCTGCGGTACTATGTGGACTTGAATAATGCACCTTGTCCGTTGTTTCTTGGTAACTTGACTCATTGCCACAGTGGAGGGGGCATTGGAGTCGAGGTCCATTGTGAGTCTGAGGCTCACTTTCCACTACCTTTGGAAGAGAAGAAGAAGAGGTAGTAGGAATAGCGGGTCCATTGTATGAAACACCACTTCGGTCGCGATCGCTTTAGCATCGCCCCCGGGTTAGCGATCGTGTTGCTCGGAAGTTTTCCGAGCCCGAGGGTTGATCATTTAAAGACTTCTTAAGATCGCAATTTGACCGACCAACAACTGCTCATTTCATCTTGGGACTTCATGAATCGCTTCAAGAACTCATCGATGATGGTCCCGAGGAGTAATGACGGAGGTGGATTAGAGGAAATTTTGAGGTCGAATGTTTTGATTATGACCTTGTTGTTGAAAATTCCTTGATTAGGATTCACATTCCCATGAAATTGATTCCCACGATTGAAATTGTTTTGATGAAGGTTCCTTGTTGTTGGAAACCTTGATTGGGTCCGTGATAGAAATTACCTTGGTTTTGATAACCTTGGTTCATTCTAGGTTGATTCTCGATTCTGTTAGGATTCTCGTTAAAACCGGTGGTGCTCGATAAGTGTTAGCACGGTAGTTTGGTTCATTCGAGGACGGTATTGATTACCTCCTTGATTTGAAGTACCGCTATAGCATTTGCTTCAAACGGACTACCATCGGTGGCGACAAATTGTAGTATGCATGAGGACCACCACAAGTAACACAAACTTCAACTTTCTTCACTTCACCATGTGATGGTGTTTGAGTGAAATGTGACTTTCTTTGGTTAGCAAGAACCAAAGCTCGAACAATGTCTATGAGTTTATCAATCTTAGCATCGGTGCTAGATGTACTCACAGGAGATGAAGTAGAAGGTCCAAGATTAGACCGATTTTGATATGTCTTTGTGCGGAAAGGACGGACCGGGACTTGTTTTCAATGATTTGTAAGGCTTCTTTTGTGGTTTTGCTAAGGAAATTACCTCCGCGAGGCATTCAAAGAGTCTTGGTCACTTGTCTCGCACCATTATAGAAAGTATCCATTTGCATTAACTCGGTAAAACCATGATGTGGACACTCATGAGCAATTCTTTGTAACGATCCCATGCCTCCCGAATGATTCATCAAATCTCGAGAAAATTTCATTATCTCATTCTTAAGACTTGTGGTTCGGGATGGAGGATAGAATTCGTTAACAAACTTGGTAACTAGATCTTCCCATGTCTCTATAGAACGAGGGGTTGTTTCTCAAGCCAATTCCGGCTTGTCCTCTAGAGAAAATGGGAATGTAAGAAGCTTGATAGCTTCGTGGGACATTCTTGTACTTGATGGTTGATGCAATCTTATTGAACCATCGAATGTGTGCATGAGGATCATCCCGCCAAAACCATAGAATTGGCTTTGGGTTACTAGATTAAGTAACCCGGTTTGAGCTCGAAGGTATCACCACAATGGTCGGGACAACAATGGCATCTCCGTAACCTCGATGGGTGCTTGGAGAAGCTCATTCATGGGTTTGTCTTCCGCCATTTCGACAGTGGTGGTGGTGGTAGACGCCTCACCACTACCAAGGAGCCGAACGCCCTCACGCTCACGAGGAATCTTTCCAAGTTCGAAAGTGGACTTGTAGAATCGAAGAACGAGCAAGATGCACTAAGTATAAAAATCAATTTTCAAAACAAATGAGGCAAAACACAAGTGAACTTAACCAATAATCACAAATGAAATGGCTTTTTGAAAAGGTACACCAAATCACAAGTGACACAAAGGCAAGTTTTAAATCGATGTTCGGGAACTTATTATGGTCGCACCCCGCTAGGTAGTGCACTTCCTTGATTTGCGGTGGTTGATTTTATGTATATTTTAAGTACCACCGAAAAGACGAGGTATGATTTGTGCAAAGGGGTTTAAAACTTTTGGACAATATTTTTGGTATCGTCCTGCTTAACCAAATCGTATCTCTTTAAGAATCACCTTAAAAGAAACACAAACTAGAAAACGTTACGATTGTTTTGTTGTTTTATATTGTTTTGGGTTTTAACACTTTAGGAAAAGTGTTAATGAACTTTTGATTTATATTAACTTTACGTAAAACTTTTACAAACTGTGGTATATGTGCAAGTACGGGTCCGAAAATGCTAGAAACACGCTTACACACCCAAGCAATGCGCCTAAAATTTGATGGTGCTAAAATTTGATTGGTCACAAAAGCTAACAAGTCTAACAGACTTAAAAAAATTTTAAACACAAATGCAATTAAGATCGAGGAATATAGGAATTCTGGTCGTTAAGTCCCACGGAGGATGAATTGGTGTATAAACACTTGATCGATGGTAGAATGATCACTAAGGATAATGATCAAGAGGGTTTTGATGGAAAATTACCTAAAGAAAAGATTTACAAATTAAAGCGACTTAAATGCAAATTAAGAAAATTAAAAGTTAAAATCTATTAAATAAACGCTATCACTATTTTTAAAGTCGATGAACGTTTAAATCCTAAAACGACGTTTAAATAAAATTACGTAACGCACAAAATAAAAAGTGAGTTTTAAGAAATAAAAGATCTATAAATATGAAAATGATATTTTACAATCCTAATAATAAAAGAAAATTATTAGAAAAGAAAATTATTTTACAACTATTTATTTAATTATTATTAATTAAAACTATTTATTAAGTATTTAAAATGCACTAAAATACAAGAAAATACAAAATTAACCTAGAAAATGAAATTATAACTTAGAAAAGTCTAAAATATGATAAAACTTATTTTAAAACTGAAAATATATTTTTAAGACTTTTATGTATTTATTATTAATTTAAAACTATTTAAAACTAATTAAAATGCTAAAAATACTTTTTAAACTAAGAAAATTATGGAAAATACTTTTATTACTTTTATATTTATCTTAACCTAAGAAAATTGAAAATCATTTTTTGAACTTTTATAATTTATTTGTATTAAAAGCTATTTAAAATACTTAAAACTGCTTTTAATTAAGAAAAATAGCAAACAGCTTATGAAAAATTATGAAAATTTCAGGAAAAGTCTATTTTAATATGTAGAATCTAGGAAAATAGAAAACATGGGCTTGTGTGGAGAAATAAGCAATCATATTATAAGTGCTTAATAATAAGCACTTGAATAAGCCAATTGATAACCAAAGACCACCAAACCTTCACAGTAAGCTATATTAAGCTAAAAGATCTTAAATGGAACAAGTTACAACAAGCTTAAACCTCTGAATACCAATTGCAAAGATTTGACTTATTTGAGTACAAGGGTAAAACAGCTCGAGTACCAAATTTAAGCTTATGCACAAGCTTCAAAATAAGCTCAAATGGAAAACAGTAATTGAGAACCTCAAGATGACCTGGCTAACTATGCTTAAACCAAAATGAGCTAAAGATAAGCTCTTATGAGCTCGACAAGCTTAGCAATAAGTCGAGAAACTCACTTTGAATGAACTTCATGAGCAGGCGATAAGCTCTACTTGAGGAGCTTCTTTGAGGCTTAAGAAAATTAACAAAATCTGAAAAATGCTTATAAGAAACTAGACCAAGAAAAGTTATAAAACCCAAAGTTTGACTTGTTTTGACCCAAAGATGAGTTTGTGATAAATCTACCAATTGGCTCAAAACCACTTTTCCAAGTTTTGACTTTTAAAGCGCTTTAGATATTTGACTTTATGAGTTTGGATGATCCTAGATGACTTATTATGATGTTTAAGGTATGAATGAGAGTTAGATTAAGCTATGTCTATTGATTTTAAGCTAAACATGATTTTGACACTGCAAAATATCCAACAAGCACCGAGTAAATACCAATTAAAAGAAAGTTTGACTTTACACAAAGTAAGCACAAACTTTTAAGGTTTCTATGAGTTTTAGGTACTAGTGAGACAAAAATGACAACAAGTAATAGACACATATGATCTTTAATACAAGAACACAAGTAAAACCAAACACCCTTTTATGACTGTTTTGATGTTTTTAAAGATTTTCAAAGATTAAATCCAAACAAATGATTAATGCACTTATATAATCATTTAATAAGACTAATGAACATTAAACAACAATCATAACAACATTAAACTAAGAATTGATAAGTATGTTATTATTGACTGTTTAAAATAAGATTTTAACAACTACCGCTTTAAATAGAACAAGCAAACTGCTTTATGGTTTATTTTAACTTAACTAACACTAATAAATATAAAAGCAAAAATTAGAGCTTATGAACAACTTGAACAAAGGAAATGCCAAAATTTAGAAAATGGCTTACAAATGACTTTCAAGCACAAACCGAGAACCAGGACCAAATAATGATCCTATAGCTTACCAATAAGCACTATACCCAAGACCATCCACTATATATCCTGCTCCAGCCTTTTTGAACCTTGCACCATGAATTTTTTATTTTCACTGATTTATTTGGTATTTTTATGAATTTTTGTGCTTTGGATACTAAACTGATTTTAAGGTATCTAAAAGCTTGCATAAGCTTTATATGGGGCTTATGTGACTTACTCAGTCCAAAGTAACAACTTCTAACAACATTTCAACATATTGAGATTTTTGAATAATAAGAAAACTGCATAACTTGACATAAGACTTGAAACTGGAAATTGATGCTTACAAAAGTTTTATTTCACCTTGAAAACATAAAATACAAAGCTTGAAGCTTAAACAAACACTGGAATTTGAAAGTTAAACTAAAACGACATTAACAATTAAAATTACACTAGATATCTTTCTTCATTGCTTCACCCTTGATATTTATTGACTTCAATCAACCTTTGTCGACCTCTGAACTAATCCCACAACATCCTGACCATTGGATTGAGCCAGATAATCATTTTTGCCAAATGGCGAATTTGGCGCCAATTTTTCAAAGAGTTGGTTTTTCACATTAATTGGGTTTGGTTTGGTGTGGAGGGAGGGGAGTGGTGATTTGGATGGTGAGGTGGATTGAAAATCAAAGGTTAAAACCACCGTTTTGGTGTATAGGGGTGAGGAGATGGTGAACAAGTGATGGCGGTTTATCTGATTTTAAAAGTTGGGCCGGGTCATGGTATTGGATTGGATTTGGGCTTAGTAATAATAAAGGGTCCGTTTGGTTAATGTTAACAACAAGACCAACATTGCAATTTAAGCAAAATTGAGGGTTTGATCTTGAACATTTTCCAAAGCTCTCACAAGGGTAAAACCTGCCAAGTAAGAATAGTACAAGGACCTATATTGATAATTTCCATTTTGTAAATCCAGGACCAAAACCGCCAATTTAGAAACTCGAGGACCAATATTGTAATTTCTCAAAAGTTTATCATAAGGACCATTTTGTCATTTATAAATAGAACAAGGTTAAAACTTGATAATTTTCACTTTTAAATTAACCAAGGACTATTTTTGACATTTTTCCAAAGTTCGGGACCAAAGTTGTCATTTTGTGATTTTTAAACTTTAAAGGGTTTGTTTTGACAACTTTTGAATCTCAAGGACCTAAAATGATATTTTACAAGTTTTTGAATTACTGTGGACCCATTTTGACAACTTTTGTAACTTGGGGACTAAACCGCCAATTATGCAAACTTGATACGCTTTTCACCGATTTTGATGTTTTTGCATTTAAAACATATAAAACACTTGTTTGTGATATTTTTATCATTTTGATGTGTTTCGAGTGTTTTCGATGTTTTTGGCATTCTAACAAGATAAAATGATGAGTATTTAGACACTCATCGCCGCTTCCATCACCGCTTTTGTACGACGATTCCGCATCCGTAACCTTTAGAATTCTCACAATATCCAATAAATACTCCAATGTCACTTTGGCTTTGAGCTTTCCAAAATCATCACGATCATTATTCGGATAGCAAAGGGATCCAAATACATGAAAGTGTTTGAGATTCGGTTTATGGTTGTGACAAGTTCGAAAGGTGTTTTGTTGTGGCTTTGTGATCATAGAACGGTTTTGAGTATAGCATGCAGAGATACGCCTTCGCCCACAAGTAATCTGGATGTTTAGCATTGATTAACATTGTTCTTGCAGCTTCCACTAACGCTTGGTTTCGCTTTCAACAACACCGCTTTGTTCGGTGTACGTGCAATAGATGTCCGATGTCAATTCCCACTTTCTCATAAAATGCACGAAGGGTTTGGTTAACAAATTCAGCCTTTGTCTGCTCTTATTTGGCGGACGTTGTTCGGAGTGAATTTGAATTTTCGTGAGAAAGGTGATGATCATTTGTGGAGCTTGGTCTTTGCTTCAAGAAAGTAGACCCAAGTCCATCGTGAGTAGTCATCAACAATTACTAAGATGTAGCGCTTGCCATTGATCGCTTGCACGCGCATCGTGCCACATAAATCCATGAAGAAGATGAAGCACATGTCGAGTCAGTGTTCCACCTTTGAAGGAAAATGAGCACGAGTGCTTTTCCCTTGTTCACAGTGTCGAGCAAAGGTGATCTTTGAATACCGGAATCGTGGGAGACCTTCAACTAGTTTGTGTCGAGCAAGGTTCGTGATGGTTTAAAAGTTTAGATGTGAGAGACGACGTGCCATAGCCGTGATTTTGTTGATGTTGCCTTTGAAAGTAAGCAGATGGGAGATGAAGCAACCATGTCTTGCATAGAGATAGTGTAAAGACTAGAATTACGCGAACCGCATATAAGGTCATTTCCTTGTAGATCACGAATGAAACAAGTTTTCTCCCGAAAGCAACCTCCAAATCTCCATCACGTAATCGACCCATCGAAAACAGACAAGCATCGAGGCCTTCCACATAGTAAACCCCGCTTATTTCGATGTTCCCATTGATATAGTCTCCGTAGCTCATGATAGTCATGAAGTGATCATTCCCGAATCGATGGTTGCCAATGAACTTTGCAATAAAGTTTGATAACAGCTTTAAGGTTGCCCGTCATGTGCTCGGGAACATCCGCTATCAACAATCCAGAATGATCTCGACACCGCATTACACACAAACGACACGATGGAATAGAAGTAGATGTAGAACCCAAATGTTAGAGGGTTCCTGAGCAAAGGATAGTAGACATACACACATTAATAACTTTAGGCATCCATTTAAATCCTAATGTGTTATATATCCATTTCGCCATCTATAACTCTGCTTGCTTTAGTCTTTGTGAATGCACTAGGTGGTACTACATTCTAGGAGGTGAAACCGAGCTGCTGTGGACAAAGAATGCTTGCCTTAGAATCTAAAGAGGCGGTCTACTGCACGCACTTAGAATGATTAGTGGGCCTAGAGGTATGCCGATTCTTAGGATTCCGTAAACGAGATTATAGCTTTAGCAACACATTTGTCATGACAATCGAATTCATACTTTTACGACAAATAACACAAGGTGCATCGATCGAATATCAAAAGTACTTAAAGTTTAGCATTCACATCTCTATTTCTATTACATTTGCCGACGCAATATCTATAGTAGGAAGCAACGTGAGTCTTATTCATAGTCCTAGGGTGTTCTTCTACTTTAGCATTCCTTATTGATCTTTTCTTAGGTAGCAACTTCCTATTCTTCGATCGAGTGCTCTTAGGTCGTGGTGCGGACGCTTGGAAATGAGGCAACTATTCTGCTTCAAGAGAAGGAAGCACGTTAGCAACTTGTGATTTGGCAAGAGGTATTCTAGGTGCACGATTACTAAGTGTTACCGGTGCTAATCTCTTAATGATGGTAGGCGGAAGTAGTTCATACTTTCCTAACATTTCTCTTAACTTAGAGATAGTGTGAATCAAATCTTGATTTTCGTAACAATGTTACCAAAGAAAATTCATGACTTCTCTAGTGTGAGCAAGTTAGTGATCAAGTTCGCTTGATGCTTCATGACGAGTCTTATTGAGTAAATCAAATATGACACCATATTCCTGCTTAACTTTTACAAGTTCTTGTTCATATTTTGAGATTTGACTTTCAAAGACACGCTTTGATCATCCAGCTTGCTCAAGTTTAGGATCGTAAGATTTTGCACGAATCGAGCGATTTTCTTTGAAAACCAAGTTGTTGATTGTGAATATCTTTTTCACACCGCTTAAGACGACGCTTGCATTGTAAAGTTCGTTAAGTAATCGCTCATTTTCAGCTTTTAAAGACTCGATCCAAGCACATTATCGAGATTCTCACAGCTACTACGAGTCAACATTATCAACAGAGATATAATCGATGCATGTGGCAAAGAATAGAATAACACAACATTATGGATATCAAAGACAGATAACATCTTTCAAGAGTCGATCAACATCTTTTCTCAACATTTTCTTTTTCGCTTAGTATTAGAAATAGATGTTTCGCTTTTCTCGAAAATGACCTTCATCACCCAAGTTCCTTATGAAAGTCCTGCTCCCAAGACAATGCACAACTTTTCAAATTTTTAACATTTGGTAAAAGATTTTTCTAAAAATGTCTCTTTGTTGTCGCTACAGAGGCGATTGAAAGTGTTGAACTTTGATTTTAATGATATTCTATCTCATGTTCTAAAGTTTTGAGGTCACCATGAAAATATCAAAATATCTAAGAATTTTGCGATTTTCGTGTTTTGAGTTTACTTCATCGATGGAAGGTAAAGGACCATAAATTTGTGCATAACCGTCAGATTAACATTAGAATACCGTGTGTTTGATGATAACCCTTGGTGTGTTAGAAGAATCCACAGTGACAAAAGTGATCGGTTTTGAATAATTAAAAGGTTTGTTGTAAACAATGCTTTTAATTTTGATCGCTCGCCTTCTCGCATCTAATTCCTCTTGACGATGATATTCAACAACACTAAAAATGTAATTATCAATTTTATATTCTCGCACCGAAACTTCGTGATTTGGTTTGAATGTTTTGGTTGAAAGCTTTGGTTTGTAATCGCAAGATTTGGTCCATATCCTTTTGGATCGGGTTTTAAGGTAAACTTCTCAATAGCAAGCATCGACTCACCATGTTTGTAAACAACAGCTTTAAACTCGTTAAGTTTATGCTGTGTCGATAATTTCTTCAAGATGATTATCTATTCGGTTCGTGGAATGCTTTTTGTATGCAGAGAACTGCTTTTGACAAGTTAGCAACTCACCTTAGCTTTTTGATTTTCCAAGTAGAGCGTTAATTTGCTTTTTATGTTCATGTTTCATTGTTCTATCTCGTATAATAAAGCATTCTTCAAGCGGCTAGATCACGATCTGCTCTCTAAATATTTTACGCTTTGATGAGATTTAGTAAATGCCGCTCAAAACCTTTTTTCACGCTTTTCTTGAGTTTTGAAAAATTGAGTTGCTTTTGTAAACATTCAAAATCCTTGGTTAACAAAGCATTTTTACTTTTTAAGGTTTGATTTAATGCACAACATTCTTCAATTTGGGATTGCTGGTCTTTAAGTAAGAGAGCAAGATCCGGATGAGGCAAAGTTCGGCTTGTTCAATGTAAGTCACAACATGATCATTATTTAGATCCTCAAGTATAACCACGTAGTCAATTTGATTATCAAAGGAAACCATAAGGTCATCTTGATCGCCAAATGTAACTACAGTGGTCTATATGAAAATCGTCGGAATGAGATGTAAATGACTCATTTTGAACATTCTCGAGCCTTGCCGGATTCGGGATGTTGGCGGAGATATTAGATCGTAGATAAATATGGTTTGTTCGGCACCGAGACAAGCCATCGCTTTACACCGGGCCTGTGTCACTCATGTGTAACTCATGCATATTAGCCATCAACATAATCACGATTGGCCGCAAGTCCTCCATATCATCATCCGAGTCCGTTTTGCCATAAAACTTTGTTCTTTGTCCGTAAGAGATCCACCACCTTCATCCTTAAGAGCCAAAAGAAGAGCCTCTTTGAAATAAGCACCGCCCCTAGTCCTCGGCTTTGGGCATGCATTAGCTGTGTGTCCTTCTCATTGCGCTTATAGCATCAAGACCATTCAACCCATTCTCGAGCATTTCCTGCTCCACCATCGAGCTCTGTTATTCGACCCACAAGATTAAACCTCGACCATCGCCCATCCGACGACCATATCCACGATTCTAAACTTCAACTCGTCCATTGTTTACAATAGCCCGATTTCGTGTGTTAGATGAGGAACGAATACGATTGTTGGATTTGTTGGTATAACGCCAAAAGCATTAGCAATCATAACAAATCCTTGTTCCAATGATTCGAACGGATCGATGTCCTCATTAGCTTCAATCGACAATTGGTCGAGCATTGTTGTTGTTGTATGGAACCGCTTGATTTTGTTGAGATTGTTGCCGTGAATGATTGTTTTATGTGACAGAGGCGCTTGGTTGAGTTGCTTGTCGAGGAGGATAACTTTGTTGAGCATATAAGGCAAGTTTTTATTTTCCTGATGTGTAAAGGGGCAATTTGAGCACGGAGAATCCTTTCCCGATCAACTTCCTTTTATGAGGCTTCAAGTAATCGTACAACAATCCATATGTAGAATGATGCATATTCTTCGCTTATGGAGAAAAATGACACACGCCTCCATTCGTGACCAAGACTACTCAGAACTTAGTATTCACCGCAATTCTTGGCATGATGATGTCAGGTTTATAAAATCATTGATTATGTCCGAAAATCGATGATGATAAGACTCTAGTGTCTCTCGTGTTCAATCATGAAGTGTTCATAAGCCAAGTAAATTTTGGATTCCAAATCCTCCCGATTGAGTACAGATCCTTCCATAAGAAGATGAATATGTTCCCACATTTCCTTTGCGCCTTTTGAGCATCAACACTTCAAGAATCGTTAGGTAATCCTAAAAGGATATATTGCATTGCAAGCTCATCGCCTTAGTGTAGAAGTTCGCTTTGATTTAAATCAGCAAAGTAGCAATGTTCGCTTGTTCATCTCTCGTGGATTTGCATTAGATCTCCGGTATAATGACAAGAGGCATCTCAAATGGACCTTCCAAGATAACCTTCTTTAAGAACTTTCCATGTGGCTTCTTCGCATCACAAAACCTAAAGAACCTTATCACCCATTGATCGTAGTTTCGAGTGAGCATCGAGGTCTATCAGTGATCCACCTCATGAATTGATTGTTGGTCGCTTAAAGATTCACACATCTTTGCAAACCAAGTGGGTTCCTTCATAGTGTTCCTTGATGGATGTTGATTGAAGTCATTAGTGTAGGGTTGAACTTGAAGACTTGGTGTTTGAACCATTTGTGGTGGAGGAATTGCTCCAAGTTGTGGAGTATGTTGTTGATTAAATTGTTGTTGATAAATTGCTTGTTGTTGATTCCATTGTTGATGTTGTGGACTTAGTTGTTGTTGTCGCTGAGAATAAGTGTAAGGGAAATAGTTAGAGTATGGTGGTTGTGACATGTTGAAAACTTGTGTTGGTAAAATGGATCTTTGTAGTCGAATGAACCTTTGTTGATGAAATGTCCTTAGGCGAGAAATCACAAGAAACCAAGTAGAACTTATGCGTAAAACACCAAAGTTACGCAGAATAAAGAGAGTTACGCTGTAATAAAGAGAGTTACGCTGTAGTTTTAGCTTACGCGTAAGTATGGAAAAGACTCTAAAGTTAGGCGAGACACAAAGTTAGCGAGGATTACCTTATGCGTAAGACTAGGCTTAGGCGTAAGATTAATCTTATGCGTAGGATTTCTACGCGTAAGCTTTATGCTTATGCGTAAGATTAGGGTTTTGTTTAAATGATCTTTTACACTATCACAAAGGCAAAAGATATCCAAATTGACGATTCTCGTGCTTATCCAAGCAAGAAAACACGGAGTAGACCACGAGAACGAAGATCAAGCCACGGATAAAGTTACGCGTAAGATTAGGGTTTTGATACGCGTAATCTTACTCGTAAAAATGATTATGCCCAAAGATGTTTCTAGACTAGATTTTTGTGATGAGATAGCTTCAATATCACCAAAATAACACAAAAGTGTGAAAATTGATGAACCAAAACTCCTAAAACAGTTACGCGTAGGACGAACCCTTCGAACAAAAACTAGCTTATAAACGTATATCCACTCATAAAGTTTGAAACTTTTTGCCAAAAACAAGTATTTTAACACCTTAAAACATTGAAAGTACAAGAATCTTGGATTAAAAAGTGTAAAAAATGAGTTTTAAGCGAACCAAAGTATCACGTTAGCCTTACGATAGGACCAAAACTCACTTCAAAAGCAATAATGATTCACCCAACTAGTAGGCGATTGATACCATCGTTAGGTCACTAGTTTTACAACACAAGCTTAATAGAAAGAGATAAAGGCGATTGAACAATAAACCAAACATACACACACGATATAGTAAGATAATTATGCGTAGGGCATGAGTGAAAGGAATAACTTGAACAACCAACCCTCAAGTGAGGGTTATTACATAGTATTTATAGGCAAGGAGCTAGGGCGACACTCCTACTCATTCCCTTTTCCTTATTGGACATGGGCCTAAGCTTATGGGCCTTCTACATAAGCTTGACCTTAAACAAACATAAAGGCCATAATAAGCTACCTATTACATATGAGTAACAAACACTTGAATTAAGGTTTAGGAGTGATTCCAACACAAACTATAACCAATCTTGCTCGACACAAACTAGTTGAAGGTCTCCCACGATTCCGGTATTCTAAAGATCACCTTGCTCACTCGTGAAGTGGAAAAGCACCTGCTCATTTTCCTTCAAAGGTGGAACACGCTCTCAAAGATGTGCTTCATCTTCTTCACATGGATTTGTGTGGCCCGATGCGCTGCAAACGATCAATGGCAAACGCTACATCTTAGTAATTGTTGATGACTATTCACGATGGACTTGGGTCTACTTTCTTCAAGCAAAGACCAAGCTCCACAAATGATCATCACCTTTCTCACGAAAATTCAAGTTCACTCAAACACCGTCCACCAAATAAGAACAGACAAAGGAACCGAATTTGTTAACCAAAATCTTCGAGAATTTTATGAGAAAGTGGAATTGAGCATCGACATCTATTGCACGTACACCGTAACAAAATGGCGTTGTTGAAAGACTAAACCAACGTTAGTGGAAGTCGCAAGAACAATGTTAATCAATGCTAAAATTCCAGACACGGGCGTAAGTCGATTCATCGCATGCTATACTCAAAACCGTTCTATGATTACTAAACGCCACAACAAAACACCTTTGAGCTTCTCCACAACCATAAACCGAATCTCAAACACTTTCATGTATTTGGATCCTTTGCTATCCGAATAATGATCGTGATGATTTTGAAAGCTCAAAGCCAAAGCCGACATTGAGTCTTTATTGGATATTGTGAGAATTCTAAAGGTTACCGGATCCGAATCGTCGATAAAACAAAGTTATGGAAACGATTCATGCTCATTTTGATGAACTTACTGAGATGGCTTCGAGCATAATAACTTGGAACCCGGTCACAACCGCTTAAACTTCCTCAAACCCCATCATCACCGAACAAAGCCCCCACCACTCGCCAACAAATGGAAAGGTTATTTGCTCACTGCTCGCTGATTTATATTGATGAACGTGCCGTGTGTATCCCCTGCTTCACGCTCAACCCGATACTACTCTTATACCGATACACTGCTACAACAACTACGGTTGAAGAAGCACCACCGCTGACTCCACCACAACAGCTTGAACAAACCGCTTCCAACAATGATGAACCGCCGATGATGTTCTTAATGAAGTACCCCACCGCAGATTTTGATCCAAATGCGTTTTTAACCCGCTTGCTAATGAAACTGCCGCACTGATGTCGCGAATCATCAACAAACCATTTGAATCCTCGAATCCGCACAATGTATACCAACATCAACCTCTACACATCGATGGACAAAAGACCATCCTTTGACAATATTATTGGTAACCGAATCAACCAACCGTTATGAGACAACGCCTTCACTCGATGGTGAACATTGCATTTATGCACTCACCGTCATCAACTGAGCATAAAAACATTAAAGACGCAATGACAAAAGACAACGGATTGAATTATGCGTGAAGAACTCAACCAATTCAAACATCTTGAAGTATAGGAATCGGTTGAAAGACCAACAAGCGGTCTACGCTATTGGTCTTAAATGGATTTGGAAGAACAAATTGATGTCAAGGAACGAATCGTAAACAAGTCACGCCGGTGGCTAAGGGTTATCGGCTGGATGAGGTATTGACTTTGAAGAATCATTTGCTCCGGTTGCTCGCCTTGAGGTCGCTCGGATATTTCTCTCGCTCGCGGCTCATATGAATATGACGGTCTTTCGGATGGATGTCAAAACTGCTTTCAACGAACAACCGAAAGAAACAAGTTTATGTCACCAACTAGAAGGATTCGCTTGATCCCGAGTTCCCAACCATGTCTACAAACCAAACAAAGCTCAGTATGGTCTCAAACAAGCTCCTGCATGGTACGATAAGCTATCATCTTTCCTCATTGCCAATAATTTCACCAAAGGTTCGGTCGACCCTACTCTTTTCATACAATATCACGGGCACATATCTTAATTGTTCAAATTTACGGATGACATCATTTTGGGTCTACACATAAAAGTACTCAATCGCTTTTGCAAAACTAATGAAGAAAATTTTGAAATGTCCATGATGGGTGAACTTACGCTTTTTTAGGACGCAAGTTCATCAATCTCCCGTGGTATTTTCTTGAGTCATCCAAATATGCTCTTGAATTGTTAAACAAATTTGGAATGAAAACCCATGACACTTATGCCACACCAATGACTCATACCAAGAAGCTAGACGATTTACATGGGAAATTAGTGGACCCTACCAAATACCAAGTATTATTGGGTCTCTCATGTATCTAACAACTAGCCGACCGACATTGTCTTTGCCGCTTATATCTCGCTCCCGTTATCGGGCCGAGACCAATCAAACCCACCTCTCGAGGCTAAAAGAATCTCCGATACATCAAGGGAACCATTAACTTGGGATCCGTATCCAAGGATTCGGTTTGAACCAATTGCTTTTTCGATGTCGATCACGCAGATGTTTAGATTCACGAAAAGTACTTCGTGAGCACTACAATTTCTTGGTGATAAACCGTGTCCCGCAATCGAAGCGGATTGTACATCATTGCCATCAACCGGCGTAATATGTAGCCATGTCGTGTTGTGCTCAAGTCATCGGATGAGAACACAACTCAAAGACTATGGTTATGTATTTGACATAATCCCGATGTATCATGACAATCGAGTGCCATTGCGATCTCGTGCAACTCGCTCAAGACTGAAATCAAAGCACATCGATCTTCGCTATCATTTCATCAAGGACCACGTGAATGTGGTACAGTTGAATTATACTGTGGGTATGAATACCAATTGGCGTATCTTCTCACCAAAGCCTTGCCTCCGCTAGGTTTAATGAGTTGGTCCACCGGATTGGTATGCGGTATTTGACTCAAGAGGAATTGGATGAACTCTTAAAACATTCTTAAAAACCACAAACAAAGAAAATCTCTTTTGTAAATAATTTTCCAAAACAAAATACAAAATAGAAAATCGATAAAACAACAAAATATTCTTCTATCTATACTTTTTCGAACATGGCAAGTACATTTCTTCCGTCAACACTCAAATCTTTCAAAATTCAAGATTTTTTCGATCAAGTGTTGAGGGGAGAAAATAAATTCTTAATCGTTTCAAAATAACAAACAGTACTTGCATGTTATCGTATCCCGTTGTTTCTTTAATATTGGTGGTCACATTTCGGTTTCGACACTCCTGACTAAAATTTATAGCCTTTCATTATTTCTTAAGTCGAGGGGACCGTCGTCAAAGTTATTTCCAAATATCTTTCGCTTGGTAACCAAAATAGAAGTTAAAAGGCTTTGAATGAAAATGGAAAAGGTGGAGGACCGAAAGTGTCAAAAGCTTAAAGTTATTTTTAATAAAACACTCCACCATCCTCATTTATTTCATCACATTTATTACACAACCAAACTCATCCCACGCCTAAGAATCGCTCCACAACCGTGTTTTGAATCATAATTTCGTAAGTGGTTTAATGTTTCTTACATGTTTTCAAACAATGGTTTTGATTTTACATAAATCCAACGGTCAAAATGTTGTATATGTTGATTTTGTGTTCTACGATATGCGTATGAACACATGACTAAGATTGTGTGTTTGTGGTTAAAAGATAGTGTCAAAACCGTAGAAAACTAGAAGGGGGTCAATAGTTTACCGATTAAAAACTTTGTTTTGAACTTATTGAAAGATCAATTGATATTGATCTTAAGTATGTTAATGAAATATGCAAGCAATATGTAATAAGTAAGTAAGGAAAGAAATGATCAAACCACAACAAGTTGTTTATAGTGGTTCGCCCTACAAGGACTCTTTTTCCTTGCCTCTACTCCACCCCCGAGTCTCACACTCGAGAGTTTAACTCACTAGTCAACAAGCTCCTTTCACCGCGGAGAAAACCTTTACACTGCTTACACTATTTCCGACACTAAGCTAGATGTCGAGTTCTTTCCAAGGGTACAACTACTCCCACACACAATGTATTTTGAGGACTAAAATACTAACCACTCACACTCACAAGATTATGATGGTTTGATACAACAATGAAGTATGGATCAACACTAGATCATACAACACTAAATAAACAAGACTTCCAACTTCTCGTTGAAGCTTGAATATGACTTGATCTTCTTTGCTACAAAAGAGATCACTAATATGATATGAAACCGAGTTAGAAAGGTTGTAGAGAGATATGTATGAGAGTATGTTAGAAAGGGATGAGAAACTACTGGCTTGGCATTGCTATTTATAGCCAATTTGGACGAGCGTCCACGGACCGCTGGACCCCTAAAAGGGTTCCGCCTGTACCAAATTGGTACCGCCATTCGACAATAAGATATCAAATCTTGCCTAAAGTCAACTCTATTTAAGTAAGATTGTGCAAGATATGAAGAGTACAAATCTTCACAAAATATCTAATGGAATCTTCCAATGATCTCCATGATGTAATACATGATGTCAACATGTTGTATTACTATTAATAGAAATATGCAATGCTTAAGTAGTGTTTGGTTTTAAGAACCTAACACATTCTACAAACTACTATCATACATAATGATTGTAGTCATATCAAGATGTTACTAATCATAAATGTAAATGCTTGAATGATGAATATATTGTTTGAGAAAGCTTGTTTTAATATCTAATAAACTTGACAAGCTTTTAAGCTTTTATAAATTAAATTTACTTTTGTCGTTAACAAAACTTAGGCAAAGATCAAAAATATAAATAACGCTTAATGATTTATATTTGTATTAACAATCTCCCTTTTGTTGCGGACAAAATATAAATTTTATTTTTATAAAAGAAACAAAGTTTGTACAAGAGTTATAAAATATTAGTTTTAGAACTTTGAAAAGGAAATGATAATGCAGAGTATGAAATTTGACTTTTTATGAAAGTCAAAGAATTCACTAGTTGATGCATGATGTTGACTTTTTCGTAAAGTCAAATTATGCATTTTGACCTTTTAAGAAAAGTCAAGTATTATCAATGAGGTTCTGTTGACTTTTAGAAAGTCAATTGTATGCAGCTTGACTTTTTCGAAAAGTCAAATATAAATAATTTCAAGTTCTATATTTTCTCCCTTTGTCTCAACAAAGAAGAGGCTATGCGGAATGTAATGAGCTCCGAGCTTATTATCTCCCTTGTTCAAAGCTCCCCAAATTGGGTGCTTTAATGGAAGATACATGGATTGTGAAAATAAAGCTACAAAAAATTGTTAGTAATAATGATCATTCACAAGCATTTCCAAGCACTATGTAATGACACCAACAACATAATAAACAACATTCATTTGTTAAAATTTTCATGAGTAAAGATCATGAAAAGAGAACACAATGATGTGTTTCTAGTACAAGAAAAAATATTATCTAAAAACAAAACAAATAAAAGACTATTCTAAAACCATCCTAAAGAGATGGTGGATGGGAAAGAGCGTTGAGACGCTCAAGAATGCGGTTGAGGATGAACCTCATTTCTTCGTGGAAGTCATGGACCATAATCCGGGTCCGTTCCACTGTTTGACCCGCTTGCTCACAAGTTGAGCAACCATGCTTCGTGGGTAGAAAGTTTATGGAGGTTGTGGTGGTGGAATGGTGGATGTGTTGGTGGTGTCGGGGATGTTTGGAGTGGTCATGATGGATGCAAGCAAAGCACTTTGCATTTGCATTGTCTCACTTAGTGAGAATCCACCATGCCTTTGAATTGGTGGAGGTTGTGGAGTTCGCTCAATCTCCTCTAGTTGGATTGTCATCCCACATGCTCTCCGAATGTCCTCAATACAGGGACATTGATGATGGAAGTGGATGATCCCGTATAAAGGACCATGAATGTCCCGTGAATGGGGTGGAAAAGGAGAGGTCTTGGCCCCACGGGCGTTTGGGTCAATGGATGACCGAGGTGATTCATGAGCGATTCGCTCAATGGTGCCAAATGATGGCAATGGTGGTGGATGACTGGCCTAGAGGCAAGTCTTCCAAGTCCTCTAGGAAAGGATTTGGTGATGTTGGTGGAGTAGAAAATAACCCATGGGAGTGAGAGTGGAGACCTTGGTGAAGGTGGTGGTGAGGTGTTTTGGATGTTTGACGGGTGCCATGGAGGTGAAGTAGGTGCTTTTGATGGTGGTGGAGGTGATCACAATGTGTGATGAAGTGGGTGTAGCTAAGGCAGGTGTATCATCTCTAATGGGAGATGAGATGGTGAGTGGTGAAGATTCGATGATGAGCTAAGATTAACAAAACAACAAGGCCTTACGCTCATTCTAGCGGTTTTCTTGCAAGGTTTTGGTGATGATTTAGTCATTTTTATCTTGGGTTTTGATTTGCTAGATAGTAAGTGAGAATGAAGAAGGTGTGAGGATGATCATGGTAAAGCCTTTCAATTTATAGAGGTAAGAAATTGTTGAGAAAAGGTTTGATTTGATGTTGAACCATAGAATAGATGAGGTTCCTAATGATTTGGAAGTGGGTTGAATGCTAGTCATATCACCCAAGTAAATCCATACAAAGAAGATGGAGTGAAGAAGAAAAGATATGCAATAAATGTGTTCTAGTGAGTGGAATTTCCTAATATTCAGACACCACTGATTAAGGTACCAAAATTTGTTCCTTCCTTTATGCCAAAGGGCTCCTTGGGTGGATTTTTCAAATTTTTGAATTTTGGTGGAAATGGATTTCTTACATCCCTTAGTGAATAATACTAGTTCTAATAACAGATAAACTAGTTAAGATTGATTTATAAGTGATGGAAGATAATTTGGAATTACGAAAGAGTCGAAATTCGTAAAATTACCCTGAGGATCCACGGCACTGCAAAATCATACATGACGGAACCCAAAAGGTGCCGTCCGTCCGCCTCGACAGATATGGCGGTACCTGTATTCATAAAGGACGGTACCAAAATAAAGGTGCCGCCCGATCCGTGGAGTGTCAAATTTGGACGTATGTTTTAAACCTAAATTTCGAAACCCAAATTTTTCTCAAAACCGTTATACTAAACATTTCTAGTTAGGAAAAGTAAATAACACATATGTAAACACAAAGGAGCATAGATTAAGAGTAAGGCTTATTGATTTTCACAATATAGTGAAAATGGGTAAAATTTGATAGCATACTTGTGCTATCCCCCGCATGAGATTGTTAGCATACACCATTGTTTCAAGTTATATTATCATCCTACATAATAAAAACAACTAAATAGTATCAAACATTAACGATAATGCATTGTTCCAAACACCTTAAAGTACCCTTATTTGTCCAACTTTTGTAAATCTTGTTCATCATCCTACCAAGCACTTGAACATTCCCTTAGTTTGCTTGAATTCACCGATTCATTCTCAATTTCGGGAAGAGATGTGTAATACTCTTGAGGTGGAAGACGAGAGCTTGAAGACCATCCTCAAGTTATTTGATGATGATGATGAAGGAGTTGGAGGTTTAGCTCTCTTGCCTTTAGTCTTAGCAACTCGAGCATCACTCAAGGGTACAAAGATGCAGGATGAGATCATATCAAGGTGCATCCCTTTGGGGTTGGTGGAATTGGAGCCAAGTTTCTATAGAGACGGGTGAGAAGCATCCCGTATGGAAGAGCAACGATCCTTGAGTTGGAATATCAATCATTCTCCTAGCTATGTAGTAGGCTGTTGAATGGTTGTCGGTGACAAGTTGTAAAGCATGTGGCAAAGACAAGCGTTATGTGATCCCTATTCCCTATGGTGCTAATGACGCTTGCTCTAAGTAACTCCTCCCATTTCTTAAATTGCTTAAGTTCATTGAGCTCCATTCCATATGGATCTCGGTCTACCTCTTTTCCCTTTCGGGTGACTCGGTTGTATCCGCTTTTGGGTTAAAAGGTGTTCACGATGACATCCTTATCGGCTAAACGGGTTATGTAGGGAGAGAAGCGGTCATTGATTGCATCAAGGGCGGTGAGTGACCACTTATCCGCGTAGACACAAGTTCCACGGTTGGGAATTCCTAGTACTCTAGCAAAGTCACTTAAAGTGATGGTGTAGTCATTTTGGTTGATTCTAAAGCTAAGACAAAACTCATCATCTTCATCACTAAAACCGGTCACACTAGCATAGAATTCTAATACGAACCTAGGACAAATTGGTTCATCAATGTCAAGAAGACAATCGAATTGAATGGCGGCTAGTTCTTCACGAAGATTGGTATGCTCAAGGAAGGATGAGTGAATGGTTCTACCTTCGTGGAAATACCTTGATTCTAGACCCCTAAATATTTCTACTTGTTCCTTGGTGAGTCCTTTGGTTTTGTGGTGTTTGGGAATGTAGTTATGGTGTCTTTGTGATCATAGAATCTTATGGCTACCATGATTATTCCTAAGGATAAGAATTAACATGTTAAAAAATTTAGATAAATTTTAACGCTTTTGATTCTAGTGTGTGCCTATATGAAAACAATTTGGAGTCATGGGTTATCTCGACTCATTTTATGCACAAATGGTTTTAGTGGAGTGTTTGGCAAATACCATGAGATAACCCAAATGCTCCTAATTCAATGTTGCTATATTTGAATATACCCGGAGTGCATATTAGTTATGCAATATCTTTAGTATTCAAGAGCATGCAAGTGATGAAAATTTAACGTTTCTATTTGTATTAGCAATGAAAATGTTTTCCTACAAGTGAGAAGCTTTTCAAAACTTTTGACATGGGGTGTTTGGTTGTTTGAATAAGGCCTTATATTTATTATCTATCAATTAGTGGAAACATGATTTTGTTTATGCAATATGATAATGTAGTACCTAATTTGAATGACTAGTTATGCAATTTGCCAATTGAATTCATATTTGGTATAAAAGCATACATAAAACCCCATGTAATGATTTGTGATAGTTTTGTGCATAAATAAGAATCCTAGACTCGAATTAAGAGATGAAATGTAGTTAGGATACTTACAATGATGTTATCTTCAGTGATTAGTGAGGGGAAGATGACAATAATGAGCTTGGTTTAAGTTTTACACGCTTTTGGTAAAGTGGGTAGTGATCGGTTTTGAATAATTAAAGGTTTGTTGTAAACAACGTTTTTAATTTTGATCGTCTCGTCTTACGCATCTAATTCCTCTTGTGATGATATTCAACAACACTAAAAGCAATTATCAATTTTATATTACTTTGGAAACTTGAGTTTGGTTTGAATGTTTTGGTTGAAAGCTTTGGTTTATGTCGGCAAGATTTGGTCCATATCCTTTTGGATCGGGTTTTAAGGTAAACTTCTCAATAGCGATTCTTGACTCACCATGTTTGTAAACAACAGTTTTAAACTCGTTAAGTTTGCGTTGCAAGCGATAATTTCTTCAAGATGATTATCTATTCGGTTCGTGGAATGCTTTTTGTATCTGAGCTTTGTTTTTGACAAGTTAACAACTCGACCTTAGCTTTTGATTTTCCAAGGTGAGGCGTTAATTTGCTTTTATGTTCATGTTTGAGTTGTTCTATCTCGAACAATAAAGCATTCTTGAGCGGCTAGATCTTGCGTCTCTCTAAATATTTTACGTTTGATGAGATTTAGTAAATCTTCAAAACCTTTTTTCACGTTTTCTTGAGTTTTGAAAAATTGAGTTGCTTTTGTAAACATTCAAAATCCTTGGTTAACGATTGCATTTTACTTTTTAAGGTTTGATTTAATGCACAACATTCTTCAATTTGGGATTCTTTGGTCTTTAAGTAAGAGGCAAGATCCGGATGAGGCAAAAGTTGACATTCATTGAAGTCACAACATCATTATTTAGATCCTCAAGTATAACCACGAGTCAATTTGATTATCGAAAACCATAAGGTCATCTTGATGCGTCAAATGTAACTGAGTCTATATGAAAATCGTCGGAATGAGATGTAAATGACTCATTTGAACATTACGAGCCTTGCGGATTCGGATGTTGGCGCGAGATATTAGATCGAGAGATAAATATGGTTTGTTCGGTGCACGAGACAAACCATCGAGTTTCCTCTACTGGGCTGTGTCACTCATGTGTAACTCATGCATATTAGCCATCAACATAGCTGCTTTGCATTGGCTGCCAGTCCTCCATATCATCATCGAGTGCTGCATTTGCCATAAAACTTTGTTCTTTATGCAGCAAGAGATCCACGACTTCATCCTTAAGAGCCAAAAGAAGAGCCTCTTTGAAATAAGCCGCCTAGTCCTCGGCTTTGGGCATGCATTAGCCAGTGTCCTTCTCATTGCGGTTATAGCATCGAAGACCATTCAACCCATTCGAGCATTTCCTGTTCCACCACTTTGAGACTCTTGTTATTCGAGACCAACGACATTAAACCCTTGACCATCGCCCATCGGCGACCATATCCGCGATTCTAAACTTCAACTCGTCCATTGTTTACAATAGCTGATTCGTGTGTTAGATGAGGAGCGAATACGATTGTTGGATTTGTTGGTATAACGACCAAAAGCATTAGCAATCATAACAAATCCTTGTTCCAATGATTGAGCGGATCGATGTCCTCATTAGCTTCATGACAATTGGTTGAGCATTGTTGTTGTTGTATGGAACAGTTGATTTTGTTGAGATTATTCTTTGTGAATGATTGTTTTATGTGAGAAGCGGTTGGTTGAGTTGCTTGTTGAGGAGGATAACTTTGTTGAGCATATAAGGCAAGTTTTTATTTTCGGGATGTGTAGGTGGGGCAATTTGAGCACGGAGAATCCTTTCGATCAACTTCCTTTTATGAGGCTTCAAGTAATCGTACAACAATCCATATGTAGAATGATGCATATTCTTGGCTTGGCGGAGAAAAATGACATCGTCTCCATTCGGGACCAAGACTACTCGGGAACTTAGTATTCACTGCAATTCTTGGCATGATGATGTTGTGTTTATAAAATCATTGATTATATATGAAAATCGATGATGATAAGACTCTAGTGTCTCTCGAGTTCAATCATGAAGTGTTCATAAGCCAAGTAAATTTTGGATTCCAAATCCTCTGATTAGTCAGATCCTTCCATAAGAAGATGAATATGTTCCCACATTTCCTTTGCGATCTTTTGAGCATCAACACTTGAAGAATTGGGTTAGGTAATCCTAAAAGGATATATTGCATTGCAAACTCCTCGACTTCATAGTGTAGAAGTTACATTTGATTTAAATGCTTGTGATATGCAATGTTCGTTTGTTCATCTCTTGGTGGATTGCATTAGGATCTCGGGTATAATGATGATGAGCATCTCAAATGGACCTTCAAGATAACCTTCTTTAAGAACTTTCCATGTGAAGCTTGGATCACAAAACCTAAAGAACCTTATCACCCATTGATCGTAGTTTCTGGGTGAGCATTGGAGGTCTATCAGTGATCCGACCTCATGAATTGATTGTTGGTGCATAAGATTCACACATCTTTGCAAACCAAGTGGGTTCCTTCATAGTGTTCCTTGATGGATGTTGATTGAAGTCATTAGTGTAGGGTTGAACTTGAAGACTTGGCGGTGTTTGAACCATTTGTGGTGGAGGAATTGCTCCAAGTTGTGGAGTATGTTGTTGATTAAATTGTTGTTGATAAATTGCTTGTTGTTGATTCCATTGTTGATGTTGTGGACTTAGTTGTTGTTGTCGTTGAGAATAAGTGTAAGGAAATAGTTAGAGTATGGTGGTTGTGACATGTTGAAAACTTGTGTTGGTAAAATGGATCTTTGTAGTCGAATGAACCTTTGTTGATGAAATGTCCTTAGGCGTAGAAATCACAGAAACCAAGTAGAACTTATCGTAAAAACACCAAAGTTACAGCGTAACAAAGAGAGTTCTGCGTAACAAAGAGAGTTCTGTAGTTTTAGCTTCTGGCGTAAGTATGGAAAAGACTACAAAGTTAGGCGTAGACACAAAGTTAGGCGTAGGATTACCTTGTCGTAAGACTAGGCTTGGCGTAAGATTAATCTTATGCGTGGGATTTCTCGCGTAAGCTTTATGCTTATCGTAAGATTAGGGTTTGCCCAAATGATCTTTTACACTATCACGGTGCAAAGATATCCAAATTGACGTATTCTCGGGCTTATCAAGCAAGAAAACACGGAGTAGACCACGAAACGAAGATCAAGCCACGGATAAAGTTACGGCGTAAGATTAGGGTTTTGATACGCGTAATCTTACTCGTAAAATGATTATGCCCAAAGATGTTTCTAGACTAGATTTTTGTGATGAGATAGCTTCAATATCACCAAAATAACACAAAAGTGTGAAAATTGATGAACGAAACTCCTAAAAGCGATTCTGCGTGGGACAGAACCCTTGAACAAAAACTAGCTTATAAGCGTATATCCACTCATAAAGTTTGAAACTTTTGCCAAAAACAAGTATTTTAACACCTTAAAACATTGAAAGTACAAGAATCTTGGATTAAAAAGTGTAAAAATGAGTTTTAAAGCGAACCAAGTATCACGTTAGCCTTCGCATGGGACCAAAACTCACTTCAAAGCAATAATGATTCACCCAACTAGTAGGCGATTGATACCTTTGTTGGGTCACTAGTTTTACAACACAAGCTTAATAGAACAAACTATAACCAATCTTGCTCGACACAAACTAGTTGAAGGTCTCCCAGATTCGGTATTCTAAAGATCACCTTTGCTCGGCTTGTGAAGGAAAAGCACTCGTGCTCATTTTCCTTCAAAGGTGGAACACTGACTCTCGACATGTGCTTCATCTTCTTCACATGGATTTGTGTGGCCCGATCTTGGCGTGCAAGCGATCAATGGCAAACGCTACATCTTAGTAATTGTTGATGACTATTCACGATGGACTTGGGTCTACTTTCTTGAAGTAAAGACCAAGCTCCACGGATGATCATCACCTTTCTCACGAAAATTCAAGTTCGGCTCAAAACCGTCACGAATTCGACGGACAAAGGCCGAATTTGTTAACCAAACTCTTCGTGAATTTTATGAGAAAGTGGGAATTGAGCATCAAACATCTATTGCGTACACGAAACAAAGCGGCGTTGTTGAAAGGCGAAACCGAGCGTTAGTGGGCTGCAGAACAATGTTAATCAATGCTAAACTTCAGATTACTTATAGGCAAAAGGCGTATCAGCGCATGCTACACTCAAAACCGTTCTATGATTACAAAGCGCCACAACAAAACACCTTTTGAGCTTGTCCACGCCATAAACGAATCTCAAACACTTTCATGTATTTGGATCCCTTTGCTATCCGAATAATGATCGTGATGATTTTGGAAAGCTCAAAGCCAAAGTGACATTGGAGTCTTTATTGGATATTGTGAGAATTCTAAAGGTTTCGGATCTGGAATCGTCGTACAAAGCGAGGTTATGGAAGCGATTCATGCTCATTTTGATGAACTTATGGAAATGGCTTACGAGCATAACGACTTGGAACCCGGTCACAACAGCAAACTTCCTCAAACCCCATCATCGGTGAACAAAGCCCCGACTCACTCGTCAACAAATGGAAAGGTTATTTGCTCATTTGTTCGTGTGATATTGATGAGCGTGCTCGGTGTATCCATTGTTTTGTTGCTCAACTGATACTACTCTTATACGATACACTGCTACAACAACTACGGTTGAAGAAGCACCACCGATTGACTCCACCGCATGATTGAACAAACCGCTTCCAACAATGATGAACCGGTGATGATGTTCTTAATGAAGTACCCCCACTGCTGATTTTGATCCAAATCGTTCTTTAACCCGTTTGCTAATGAGGCTAACACACGGATGTCGCGGAATCTTCAACAAACCATTTGAATCCTCGAAATCGCACAATGTATACCAACATCAACCCTCCACACATCGATGGACAAAGACCATCCTCACGGACAATATTATTGGTAACGAATCAACCGGTCGTTATGAGACAACGTCTTCACACGGATGGTGAACATTGCATTTATGCACTCACATGTCTGTCAATCGAGCCTAAAAACATTAAAGGCACAATGACAAAAGACAATTGGATTGAATCCATGCGGGAAGAACTCAACCAATTCAAACATCTTGAAGTATGGGAGCTGGTTGAAAGACCAACAAGGGTCTTCGTCATTGGTCTTAAATGGTTTGGAAGAACAAATTGGATCTTTGAAGGAACGTAATCGAAACAAGTCACGTCGGTGGCTAAGGGTTATCGACGGGATGAGGTATTGACTTTGAAGAATCATTTGCTCCGGTTGCTCGTCTTGAGGTTGTTCGGATATTTCTCATGTTCGCTCATATGAATATGACGGTCTTTCGGATGGATGTCAAGCTGCGTTTCTCAATGAACAAGCTGAAAAGCGGTTTATGTCGACCAACTAGAAGGATTCGTTGATCCAGTTCCCGAACCATGTCTACAAACTAAACAAAGCTCTGTATGGTCTCAAACAAGCTCCTCGGGCATGGTGCGATAAGCTATCATCTTTCCTCATTGCCAATAATTTCACCAAGGTTCGGTCGACCCTACTCTTTTCATACAATATCACGGGCACATATCTTAATTGTTCAAATTCGTGGATGACATCATTTTGGGTCTACACATAAAAAGTACTCAATCGCTTTTGCAAAACTAATGAAGAAAATTTTGAAATGTCCATGATGGGTGAACTTACGTTCTTTCTAGGATTGCAAGTTCATCAATCACCCGTGGTATTTTCTTGAGTCGGTCCAAATATGCCCTTGAATTGTTAAACAAATTTGGAATGAAAACACATGACACTTATGCCACACCAATGACTCATACCAAGAAACTAGATATTGATTTACATGGGAAATTAGTGGACCTACCAAATACCAAGTATTATTGGGTCTCTCATGTATCTAATGACTAGCGGACGATATTGTCTTTGCCGTTTATCTTTGCTCCGTTATCGATCGAGACCAAGCTGAAACCCACCTCTACGAGGCTAAAAGAATCTCCGATACATCAAGGGAACCATTAACTTGGGGATCGGTATCAGAAGGATTACGGTTTTGAACTAATTGCTTTTGAGATCTTTGATCACGCGGATGTTTAGATTCACGAAAAAGTACTTGAGGCACTACAATTTCTTGGTGATAAGCGGTGTCACGGCAATCGAAGAAGCGGATTGTACATCATTGTCATCAACCAAGGCGAATATGTAGCCATGTCGTGTTGTGCTCAAGTCATCGGATGAGAACACAACTCAAAGACTATGGTTACGTATTTGACATAATCCCGATGTCTTTGCGACAATCGAGTGCCATTGCGATCTCGTCTGACTCGATTCAACACTCGAAATCAAAGCACATCGATCTTGCTATCATTTCATCAAGGACCACGTGGAGCAGTGCAGTTGAATTATACTTTGTGATGCAGAATACCAATTGGCGGATCTTCTCACCAAAGCCTTGCCTCCCGCTAGGTTTAATGAGTTGGTCCACGGTTGGTATGAGGTGTTTGACTCAAGAGGAATTGGATGAACTCTTAAAACATTCTTAAAAACCGATCGAAACACCAAAACATCTTTTGTAAATAATTTTCAAAAACAAAATACAAAATATAAAATCGGATAAAACAACAAAAATATTCTTCTATCTATACTTCTTTCAACATGGCAAGTACATTTCTTCCTTCAACACTCAAATCTTTCAAAATTCGATATTTTTCGATCAAGTGTTGAGGGGAAAATAAATTCTTAACTGTTTCAAAACAACCGTGTACTTGCATGTTATCATATCCGGTTGTTTCTTTTATAATGGTGGTCACATTTACGGTTCAATGACACTCCTCGGACTAAAATTTATAACCTTTCATTATTTCTTAAGTCGAGGGGAGTGTCGTCAAGTTATTTCAAAAATCTTTGTTTGGTAACCAAATGGAAGTTAAATGGCTTTGTATGAAAATGGAAAAGGTGGAGGGACCAAAGTGTCAAAAGTTATTTTAATAAAAATTCCACTAACATAATCACATTTAAATAAACCTAACCAATCCTCACTTAAAATTCGTTCATCAAATCCGTGTTTCATCATCAATTTGTAAGTTGTTTCATGATCTTAACATGTTTACAAACATAGGTTTTGATTTTTACGAATCAACAAATTTTGTCCTATGATTGTTTTGTGCTCTAAGAAAGCGTAAGAACACAAATCAAGAATGGGTGTTTGTGGTTAAAAGTTGTGTCAAAGCATGTCTTTAACATCAATGACACTAATTTTATCCTCTAAATCCACCCGAAACACGGTTTGAATTAGGGTTCTTAAGTCGGTTTGGGTGTTTTCAAATGTGAAGGTTTTGGTCAAAAGATTGTTGTGAATTGTTTATATCATGTTGAATTAATGTTATCCAGGCCTATAACAACCCAGAAACACTAATTAAATCAATTAGAAATTAGGGTTTAATGTTCTTGTGTTTGGGTATTTTTGATTCACCACAATTGAGTGTTAAAACTTGGTTATTAGCCTCTCATAACATCTAAGACCTACCGAGAAAAGCGTTTGGTGCATAACCTATGGCTAGATTTCATATCGTCATATCGTTTGTCTTAAAAGATAGTGTTTTGAAGCGTAGAAAACTAGAAGGGGTTGAATAGTTTACCGATTAAAAACTTTGTTTTGAAACTTATTGAAAGATCAATTGATATTGATCTTAAGTATGTTAATGAAATATGCAAGCAATATGTAATAAGTAAGTAAGGAAAGAAATGATCAAACCACAACAAGTTGTTTATAGTGGTTCGACCTACAAGGACTCTTTTTCCTTGCCTACTCCACTCCCGAGTCTCACACTCGAGTTTAACTTCACTAGTCAACAAGCTCCTTTCACCGTGGAGAAAACCTTTACACTTAAACACACTATTTCCGACACTAAGCTAGATGTCGAGTTCTTTCCAAGGTACAACTACTCCCACACACATGTATTTTGAGGACTAAAATACTAACCACTCACACTCACAAGATTATGATGGTTTGATACAACAATGAAGTATGGATCAACACTAGATCATACAACACTAAATAAACAAGACTTCCAACTTCTCGTTGAAGCTTGAATATGACTTGATCTTCTTTGCTACAAAGAGATCACTAATATGATATAAGCGAGTTAGAAAGGTTAGAGAAGATATGTATGAGTATGTTAGAAAGGGATGAGAAACTACTTGGCTTGGCATTGCTATTTATAGCCAATTTGGACGAGGCGTCCACGGACCGCGGACCCCTAAAAGGGTTCCGCCGTGTACCCAATTAGTACCTTGATCGGCAGTCAAGATATCAAATCTTGCCTAAAGTCAACTCTATCTAAGTAAGATTGTGCAAGATATGAAGAGTACAAATCTTCACAAAATATCTAATGGAATCTTCAATGATCTCCATGATGTAATACATGATGTCAACATGTTGTATTACTATTAATAGAAATATGCAAATGCTTAAGTAGTGTTTGGTTTTAAGAACCTAACACATTCTACAAACTACTATCATACATAATGATTAGAGTCATATCAAGATGTTACTAATCATAAATGTAAATGCTTGAATGATGAATATATTGTTTGAGAAAGCTTGTTTTAATATCTAATAAACTTGACAAGCTTTAAGCTTTTATAAATTAAATTTACTTTTGTCGTTAACAAAACTTAGGCAAAGATCAAAAATATAAATAACGTTTAATGGCGATATTTGTATTAACAATCTCCCACTTTTGTTGAGGACAAAATATAAATTTATTTTATAAAAGAAACAAAGTTTGTACAAGAGTTATAAAAATATTAGTTTTAGAACTTTGAAAAGGAAATGATAATGCAAGTGTATGAAATTTGACTTTTATGAAAGTCAAAGAATTCACTAGTTGATGCATGATGTTGACTTTTGAGAAAGTCAAATTATGCGAGTTTGACCTTTTAAGAAAAGTCAAGTATTATCAATGAGGGTTCTGTTTGACTTTTAGAAAGTCAATTGTATGCGGTTGACTTTTCGGAAAAGTCAAATATAAATAATTTCAAGTTCTATATTTTCTCCCCTTTTGTCTCAACAAAAGAAGAGGCTATCTTGAATGTAATGAGCCGAGCTTATTATCTCCCCCTTGTTCAAAGCTCCCCCTAAATTGGGTGCTTTAATGGGAAGATACATGGATTGTGAAAATAAAGCTACAAAAAAATTGTTAGTAATAATGATCATTCACAAGCATTTCCAAGCACTATGTAATGACACCAACAACATAATAAACAACATTCATTTGTTAAAATTTTTCATGAGTAAAGATCATGAAAAGAGAACACAATGATGTGTTTCTAGTACAAGAAAAAAAAATTATCTAAAAACAAAAACAAATAAAAGACTATTCTAAAAACCATCCTAAAGAGATGGTGGATGGGAAAAGCGTTGAGGCAGCTCAAGAATGTGGTTGAGGATGAACCTCATTTCTTCGTGGAAGTCATGGACCATAATCCGGGTCCGTTCCACGGTTTGACCCGTTGCTCACAAGTTGAGCAACCATGCCTTAGTGGGTAGAAAGTTTGCGGAGGTTGTGGTGGTGGAATGGTGGATGTGTTGGTGGTGTTGGGGATGTTTGGAGTGGTCATGATGGATGCAAGCAAAGCACTTTGCATTTGCATTGTCTCACTTAAGTGAGAATCCACCATGCCTTTGAATTGGTGGAGGTTGTGGAGTTCGGCTTGAATCTCCTCTCTAGTGGGATTGTCATCCCATGCTCTCGGAATGTCCTCAATATGAGGGACATTGATGATGGAAGTGGATGATCCCGTATAAAGGACCATGAATGTCCTTGTGAATGGGGTGGAAAAGGAGGTCTTGGCCCTAATGGGCGTTTGGGTCAATGGATGACCGAGGTGATTCATGAGCGATTAAGCTCAATGGTGCCAAATGATGGCAATGGTGGTGGATGACTTGGCCTAGGAGGCAAGTCTTCCAAGTCCTCTAGGAAAGGATTTGGTGATGTTGGTGGAGTAGAAAATAACTCCATGGGAGTGAGTGGGAGACCTTGGTGAAGGTGGTGAGGGTGTTTTGGATGTTTGGATGGGTGCCGGTGGAGGTGAAGTAGGTGCTTTTGATGGTGGTGGAGTGGTGATCACAATGTGTGATGAAGTGGGTGTAGCCAAGGTAAGGTGTGTATCATCTGTAATGGGAGATGAGATGGTGAGTGGTGAAGATTCGGATGATGAGCTAAGATTAACAAAACAACAAGGCCTTACGCTCATTCTAGCGGTTTTCTTGCAAGGTTTTGGTGATGATTTAGTCATTTTTATCTTGGGTTTTGATTTGCTAGATAGTAAGTGAGAATGAAGAAGGTGTGAGGATGATCATGGTAAAGCCTTTCAATTTATAGAGGTAAGAAATTGTTGAGAAAGGTTTGATTTGATGTTGAACCATTGAATAGATGAGGTTCCTAATGATTTGGAAGTGGGTTGAATGCTAGTCATATCACCCAAGTCAATCCATACAAAGAAGATGGAGTGAGGAAGAAAAGATATGCAATAAATGTGTTCTAGTGAGTGGAATTTCCTAATATTGATTACCACCGCGGTTTGAAGGTACCAAAATTTGGTTCCTTCCTTTATGCCAAGGGCTCCTTGGGTGGATTTTTCAAATTTTTGAATTTTGGTGGAAATGGTTTCTTACATCCCTTAGTGAATAATACTAGTTCTAATAACGGTATAAACTAGTTAAGATTGATTTATAAGTGATGGAAGATAATTTGGAATTACGAAAGAGTCGAAATTGAGAAAATTACAGGAGGATCCACGGCACCAAAATCATACAGACGGAACCCAAAAGGGTGCCGTCTGGTCACTATCTGAATATGGCGGTACCAAAATTCATAAAGGCGGTACCAAAATAAAGGTGCCGTCGATCCGTGAGTCTTGAAATTTGGATGAGAATGTTTCTTAAAAGCGAAATTTCCGAAATCGAAATTTTTCTCAAAACTGTTATACTAAACATTTCTAGTTAGGAAAAGTAAATAACACATATGTAAACACGGTGGAGCATAGATTAAGAGCAAGGCTTATTGATTTTCACAATATAGTGAAAATGGGTAAAATTGATAGCATACTTGTGCTATCCCCACATGAGATTGTTAGCATACACCATTGTTTCAAGTTATATTATCATCCTACATAATAAAAACAACTAAATAGTATCAAACATTAACGATAATGCATTGTTCCAAACACTCCTTAAAGTACCCTTATTTGTCCAACTTCTTGTAAATCTTGTTCATCATCCTACCAAGGCACTTGAACATTCCCTTAGTTTGCTTGAATTCTGATGATTCATTCTCAATTTCGGGAAGAGATGTGTAATACTCTTGAGGTGGAAGACGAGAGCTTGGAAGACCGTCCTCGGAGCTATTTGATGATGATGATGAAGGAGTTGGAGGTTTAGCTCTCTTGCCTTTAGTCTTAGCAACTCGAGCATCACTCAAGGGTACAAAGATGTGAGGGATGAGATCATATTGAAGGTGCATCCCTTTTGGGGTTGGTGGAATTGGGCGAAGTTTCTATAGAGGCGGGTGAGAAGCATCCGTATGGAAAACAACGGATCCTTGAGTTGGAATATCAATCATTCTCCTAGCTATGTAGTAGGCTAAGTTGAATGGTTGTCGGGTGGACAAGTTGTAAAGCATGTGGCAAAGACAAGCGTTTATGTGATCCTATTCCTATGGTGCTAATGGCGTTTGCTCTAAGTAACTCCTCCCATTTCTTAAATTCGTGCTTAAGTTCATTGAGCTCCATTCCATATGGATCTCGGTCTACCTCTTTTCCCTTCGGGTGACTCGGGTTGTATCCGTTTTGGGTTAAAAGGTGTTCACGGATGACATCCTTATCGGCTAAGCGGGTTATGTAGGGAGAGGCGGTCATTGATTGCATCAAGGCGGTGGTGACCACTTATCCGTGTGAACACAAGTTCCACGGTTGGGAATTCCTAGTACTCTAGCAAAGTCACTTAAAGTGATGGTGTAGTCATTTTGGTTGATTCTAAAGCTAAGACAAAACTCATCATCTTCATCACTAAAACCGGTCACACTAGCATAGAATTCTAATCTGAACCTAGGACAAATTGGTTCATCAATGTCAAGAAGACAATCGAATTGAATGGCGGCTAGTTCTTCACGAAGATTGGTATGCTCAAGGAAGGATGAGTGAATGGTTCTACCTTCGTGGAAATACCTTGATTCTAGACCCCTAAATATTTCTACTTGTTCCTTGGTGAGTCCTTTGGTTTTGTGGTGTTTGGGAATGTAGTTAAGGGTGTCTTTGTGATCATAGAATCTTGCGGCTACCATGATTATTCCTAAGGATAAGAATTAACATGTTAAAAAATTTAGATAAATTTTAACGTTTTTGATTCTAGTGTGTGCCTATATGAAAACAATTTGGAGTTGCGGTTATCTCGACTCATTTTATGCACAAAATGGTTTTAGTGGAGTGTTTGGCAAATACCATGAGATAACCCGAATGCTCCTAATTCAATGTTGCTATATTTGAATATACCGGGAGTGCATATTAGTTATGCAATACCTTTAGTATTCAAGAGCATGCAAGTGATGAAAATTCTAACGTTTCTATTTGTATTAGCAATGAAAAATGTTTTCCTACAAGTGAGAAGCTTTTCAAAACTTTTGACATGGGGTGTTTGGTTGTTTGAATAAGGCCTTATATTTATTATCTATCAATTAGTGGAAACATGATTTTGTTTATGCAATATGATAATGTAGTACCTAATTTGAATGACTAGTTATGCAATTTGCCAATTGAATTCATATTTGGTATAAAAGCATACATAAAACCCCATGTAATGATTTGTGATAGTTTTGTGCATAAATAAGAATCCTAGACTCGAAATTAAGAGATGAAATGTAGTTAGGATACTTACAATGATGTTATCTTCGTGATTAGTGAGTGGGAAGATGACAATAATGAGCTTGGTTTAAGTTTTACGTTTTGGTAAAGTGGGTTGTGAGGAAGAAGATGTTATGTATAAAATTGTTTTGTACATAGACACCACGGACGAGACGGCACCAAATTTTGGTTCCGTCCGTGTTGTCGTTGGTGCCGTGGCTCTGATGGCGAAACAAGACAAAATTGTTTTGGTTTGACTATTCTAATGTTTTAGGCTATGTTTATCCTACATGCTTGGTTCCATTAACCTAAACCAAGTCTAAGAAGATTAAAGGTTCTCGTTTAAGAGGTTTAGTAAGGATGTCGGCAATGTTGTCTTGGAGGATACTTTCTCGATTGAAATGTTTCCTTTTGAACATTGTCGCGAAGAAAGTGATGACGATTTCAATGTGCTTTATGCGAGCATGTTGAGCAGGATTCTTCTTGAGATCGATGGCTCCTTTGTTGTCATAAAGTATCACAATGTCGTTGAGATGAATTCCGTAGTCTACGAGCTTGCTTCATCCAAAGAGCTTGTTGACATGCTTTTCGGTTGAGGCGTATTCGGCTTGATGGTAGAGATGGCTAAAGCCGTTTGCTTCTTTGCAAACCATGAGGTGAGACAATGTCCAACAAAGTGCAAATACCACTTGTACTTTTTCTATCGACATAATCACCGGCATGATCCGAGTCGGCATACACTATGGTTTCTATACCCGTTCCTTTGGGATACCATAATCCTAAACACGTTGTTCCCTTAATATATCTAAAATCCTTTTAATGCTTCTAAGTGTGATGCCTTTGGGTTTTCTTGAAAGCGAGCACATAGACAAACACTAAACATAATGTCGGGTCTACTAGCCGTAAGATAGAGTAGGCTACCAATCATTCCTCTATATTTAGTGTTATCTACGGATTCACCTTCTTAGTCCTTGGTGAGTTTAGTGTCCGAGGACATGGGTGTTTTAGTTGGTTTGGAATCTTCAAGACCAAATTTCTTAAGCATGTCTTTTATATATTTAGATTGATTAAAGAAAATACCATCTTCTAGTTGTTTAATTTGAAGTCCTAGAAAAAGTTTAACTACCCATCATACTCATTTCAAACTCGTCATGCATGATTTTAGAAATCATTACATAGTTCTTGACAAGTTGATCCGAATATAATGTCATCAGCGTATATTTGAACAATAATAATTTGCGATTCCTTTTCTTAGTAAAAGAGTATTATCTACTAATCCCATAGTATATTTGTTATCAATAAGAAAAGTCTTAAGGCAGTCGTACCAAGCTTTAGGTGCTTGTTTAAGGCCGTATAATGCTTTCTTGAGTTTGAAGACATGATGTGGTTTCTCAAAGTCGGTAAAACCGGGAGGTTGAGCAACATACACTTCTTCGTTAATAAACCCATTAAGAAAAGCACTTTTAACATCCATTTGAAATAATTTAAAATCATAAGCACATGCATAAGCAAGTAATATTCTAATAGATTCTAGTCTAGCAACGGTGCATAAGTTTCATCATAGTCAATTCCTTCTTGTTGATTATAACCTTGTGCAACAAGCCTAGCTTTGTTTCTAGATACTATACCATTTTCGTCCATTTTGTTTGAAAGACCCATTTCGTTCCAATTATAGTTTGATCTTTGGGTTTTGGAACTAGTTTCCAAACATCATTTCTAACAATTGGTTTAATTCTTCTTGCATGGCCATTACCCATGATTCATCTTTTATTGCTTCATTTATGGTTTTGGTTCAATGGTGGATACAAAACAAAATGATTACTTTGATTTTGAGCTTGTGATCTTAAGGTTCTTTGATTAAGTTTTCCTATGACCTTTTCTAATGGATGACTTTTAGATTCTTTTATGTTGATAATTTCCTTATTTAATGGTTCATCTTCCTTGTTATTATCAATTTGACTTTTAATTATTTGACTTTCAACTAAGTCATCATCTACCAAAGGTGATGTCTTAGAGGAGGTGGACTTTAAATCAAATGTTATGTTCAACGATTCCTCGACTATCATTGTTTCTTTATTTAGGACAATGTAAGCTTTACTAGTTTGAGAGTAACCAAGAAATACACCTTCATAAGACTTTGGGTCAAACTTGGTGAGATAATCTTTAGTGTTAAGAATAAAGCATTTACAACCAAAGACTTTAAAATATCCTAATGTTGGCTTTTACCTTTATAAAGTTCATATGGTGTTTTGTTTAGGAAAGGGCGTATTAGGACTCTATTTAAAATATATGTAGAAGTGTCAGCGTTACACCAAAACTTTTGAGGAATGTTTTGTTCATTAAGCATTGTTCTACTCATTTCTTGAATTGTTCTATTTTCGTTCTACTACTCCATTTGATTGAGGTGTTCGTGGGCGAAAAGTTATGTGTTATACCATTTGCATCACAAAAGTTTCCAAATTGAGTTTCGTTGTCAAATTCACGACCATGATCCGTTCGGATCGACACAATTTGACACCTAGAAGATTTTGAATTTTCTTGCTAAGTATTTCAAATTTATCAAAAGCTTCATTTTAGTTTTCAAAAATAATGTCCAAGTAAACCTTGAGTAATCATCTACTATGACCAAAGTGTATAAGTTGCCTCCATAGCTCCTTATAGCGGATGGTCCAAATAAGTCCATATGTAATAATTCTAGACACTTAGAAGTGGACACCATATTTTTAGATTTGTGACTACTATGTGTTTGTTTACCAATTTTGCAAGCGTCATAAAAGTGTTGGTCATATTTTAGTTTTGGTAAATTTCTAACCAATTCTTTTGAAGATAGGTTTTGTATAAGTCTCATATTAGCGTGACCTAGCGTCTATGCCAAAGAGATGAGCTATCGTCTAATGTTGTTAGGCAAAGTTTGTCATTATATGTTTTATCTATTTTCATGGCGTATATGTTATTTTCCTAACTCCTTTAGCTATGGTGATACCATCTTTTAGTATTTTACTACCATTTTCATCAAATAGTACTTTATACTTTTTATCGCATAGTTGGCTAATACTAAGTAGATTAAATCCTAACCTATCCACATGAGCAACATTTTCAATAGTTAGAGTTATGAGCAATCGTACCTTTGCCAATGATTTTGCTTTTGAGATTGCTACCGAAAGTGACATTACCTCCGTCATACTCTTGGTATGATGAGAAGAGACTTTGTTGCCCGTCATGTGTCGTGAGCATCCACTATCTTTTATCCATTCATCGGGTTCCAATCCAACTTTTAAGCATACCTAAGCGAATAACTCAAACATTTGGTCCCCGATATCTCATGGGTCCGTTTGGGTTAAACATACCATTATTTGATTCATGTATGGAAATGATGGGTAAGGGTTCCATGGCATGTAATCGGGGTTTGATATGGTCTAGGAATGTTTTGATTCCAACCGTTGTGTTGGTAGTTAGGTTGAACGTTGTGGTTGCTCTTAGGAAAGGCGTTTGGCAAAGAGGTTTTATATCGTTGTTGAGTAGTTTTGATCTAAATTCATTTTAACAAGTCCTACTCACGATATAATGGCTGGTTTTAGTTTAACATTATCATTGGTTTTCTTTGTTATTTTAACAAATTGATGCGGTCCGTATTGCGAACATTACATTACTGCTTGAAGTACCATGGTACCCTTTTGCTGTGGACGGAACCCTTATTTTGGTTCCGTCGGTCCGTCTTATCTTCTGAGCGATTTTGAGAATGTTAGTCCTTTTCGACCGTTTTGTTTTGACTCTTTGAGATTAATACTTCATTAAAACCTAGCCCATTCACATCTCACGGTGTTTTATGGTTTTAACTATTTCATCGGCAAGAGCGATGTTTTTGTTAAACCTTTTAAACTTAGAATTATTTTCTATTAAAACTTCTTGTGTGAGCTTTAGTTTTCTATTTCAAGATTAAGCTCTTGACATGATTTACAATCATCGTCATTTGCTTTCCCTTTTCAAGACGTTTTGCTTTTTCTTTTAACTCATATACCTCATTTTCCAAAAACTCCTTTTTGATTTTAGAAATTTATTTTTAGTTATGATTTTTAGACTTAGCTCACACAATTGATTATATTGTTTTGCAAGGTATCATCATCTATAGAAGAATAAGAAGAGTCGGAAAGTACCTCATTTGACTCATGTGCCATTAGAGCGATCTCTTCCTTGCTTGATTCTTCATCGTCTTCACTATCACTCCAAGCACCACTTACAAAAGCTCGTTGAGTTTTGCTTTTAGGTGGCTTGGGACATTCTCTATGAGATGACTTGCATCACCACATCTAAAACACTTTCTTTCACCTTTAATCTTCTTATCATCCCGATCTTTTGAATGGCTTCTTTTCTTCTCGAGGTTGTCTTACAAACTTTCCTCTTCTTCTAAAGAACTTCTTAAAATCTCTAACGGCCATGGCATATTCCTCATCTTCACTATCGAGACAAGATTCACCATCATCGCTTGATTCCGCCTTTGCTTTAAAAGCAATGGATTTGATCTTCTCCTTTCTTCCTTTGATGATTTCGAATCTTTCTCCATTACCATTTCGTGAACTTTGAGGTTGCCAATTAGCTCGTCTAGTGACATTATTGAGAGATCTTTTGATTCTTCAATAGCGGTCACTTTAGCTCTCCATTTGGGATGGAGTGCTCTAAGAAATTTCGACAAAGTTCTTACTACGAAAAGATTAGTCAAGTGCTTTAAGTGATGTAATGATAGTGTTAAAGCGAGCAAAGCCACAATCAATGGTTTCATCTTGAGGATAACAAATTGTTCATATTGTTGAACAAGAAGATCAATTTTGTTATCCTTGACTTGTGAATTACCTTGATGTGTAACAATTAAAGATTCCCAAATATCTTTGGCGGTTTCACACATAAAATTCTTTCATATTCTTTTCTAGGTAAAGCATTGTAAAGCATCATTTTAGCTTCATTATTTTTAGCAACTAATTTCTTTTGTTCATCAACGGAAATATCCTTTGTTGTAGAACTAAAATCTCCTTTAACAATAATAAACCAAAGATCTATATCTTTTGATTTTACATATGTTTCAAAGCGGTTTTCAATAGATAAATCCATTGGTTTCAAAGAGTGGTGGTCTTTGCATAGATTGCCCTTCTTTAAAGTTTTCGAGAATCCATGGATCGTTTCAAGTTTATAAAATACACGTTATTTTAGAAATTCTTGAGCAACGAGGCTCTGGTACCAATTGTAGAAAACTAGAAGGGGGTTGAATAGTTTACCGATTAAAACTTTGTTTTGAAACTTATTGAAAGATCAATTGATATTGATCTTAAGTATATTAATGAAATATGCAAGCAATATGTAATAAGTAAGTAAGGAAAGAAATGATCAAACCACAACAAGTTGTTTATAGTGGTTCGACCTACAAGGACTCTTTTTCCTTGCCTACTCCACTCCCGAGTCTCACACTCGAGAGTTTAACTTCACTAGTCAACAAGCTCCTTTCACCGTGGAGAAAACCTTTACACTTAAACACACTATTTCCGACACTAAGCTAGATGTCGAGTTCTTTCCAAGGGTACAACTACTCCCACACACAATGTATTTTGAGGACTAAAATACTAACCACTCACACTCACAAGATTATGATGGTTTGATACAACAATGAAGTATGGATCAACACTAGATCATACAACACTAAATAAACAAGACTTCCAACTTCTCGTTGAAGCTTGAATATGACTTGATCTTCTTTGCTACAAAGAGATCACTAATATGATATGAAACCGAGTTAGAAAGGTTAGAGAGATATGTATGAGAGTATGTTAGAAAGGGATGAGAAACTACTTGGCTTGGCATTGCTATTTATAGCCAATTTGGACGAGGCGTCCACGGACGCGGACCCTAAAAGGGTTCCGCCCGTGTACCCAATTAGTACCGCTTGATCGGCAGATCAAGATATCAAATCTTGCCTAAAGTCAACTCTATCTAAGTAAGATTGTGCAAGATATGAAGAGTACAAATCTTCACAAAATATCTAATGGAATCTTCAATGATCTCCATGATGTAATACATGATGTCAACATGTTGTATTACTATTAATAGAAATATGCAAATGCTTAAGTAGTGTTTGGTTTTAAGAACCTAACACATTCTACAAACTACTATCATACATAATGATTAGAGTCATATCAAGATGTTACTAATCATAAATGTAAATGCTTGAATGATGAATATATTGTTTGAGAAAGCTTGTTTTAATATCTAATAAACTTGACAAGCTTTAAGCTTTTATAAATTAAATTTACTTTTGTCGTTAACAAAACTTAGGCAAAGATCAAAAATATAAATAACGTTTAATGACGATATTTGTATTAACAAAAACGTTTCTATTACATCATTGATATCATTTTTATCCTCAAATTGCACCCAGATACACGAATTGATGGATTTTGGAAATTAGGGTTTATGCGTGGGTTTGGGTGTTTTCATATGTGAGCGTTTTGGTAATAAATATTGTTATAATAGGTTGTTGTCAAGTTGAATTGATTATATTTAGGCCCGATTTCACCCGAAACACTAATGATTCATAAATTGAAATTTAGGGTTTATGTTCATATGGTTTGGGTATTTTTATTCATGACTTGTTTGATGTTAAAACTTGGATAAAACAACTCTATAGGCTTCCTAGACTTACGAGAAAAACTTTGGTGCAAATCCTATGGCTAGATTTCATATCGTAATTCATGAACTTTTTTAGAATGAATATATGTGTTAAAATTGATGTGTAAATATTGATGATGAATTTATTTCGGGTTTGCTACTCGTAAAACTCATAATCAAGGTTGTTAACCATCTACGCATAAGGATCACCTTACGTGAGCATGTTATCGTGTGAGAAATCTTCGGCGTGGCGTTCTGGCGTGAGGTTCTACAATGGGACTCTGCGTATCACTGAAGGATATGCGTGGCGATGACCTCTGCGCATAAGGTCTACTCTTACGAGTAAGCCTTACGCGTAAGGTTTTTTATCGCCTACGCATAAGCTCTCGCATAAGGTCCCTTTTCCTCGCGTAATATTTCTTACGGCGTAAGTTAGGATCCTACGCATAAGCTTGCGTCTCACGCGTATATCACCTGTTTACGCATAAGCTACCATTTCTCGCCTAAGCCTTGATTGAACCTTCATTATGAATTGTTACGTGTGCAAACTTGTAAATAAATAAATCATAACGTCACGAAACCAATAATGTCACTAATAAACTTAAGCGTTTAATATGTTGTGTTAAATAAGTGATAACATAAACTTTAAAACTTAAAGTTAACTAACTCACGAAACTTATCACGACTTCATTAGACTATTGGACAAACAAGTGACTTTGGACTCGTAACAATCATTAACTCATCACATTCAATAATTAGACAATAAAAACCTCGTGTTGACTAACATTATGTCTTTCGATATGTTGGTTCTTTTGGCTAAATGTGTTTTCGATCACGACATGGAAGCTCGAATGAATGTGGATGCACAAAACGTTCTCACCATTGATGATATCTTCCCTAATGGCTATCCTATGAAGATTGGAAAGAATAACCTTAAAGTTGACTTTGAAACTCTCACATGCTCGAAATCTTCTTGTCTCATTCTTGTGGATATTAAGAAGAATCATCCCTATCGAACATGCTCTCCCACTCTGCTCTATTCCGGAGATCTACATACAACAATTACGGAATACAATGCAAATGATCAAAGGTCAAAATGTTGTGATTGTGACTCTCAATCACAAGCAAATCACCATCACTCCTGCGGACTTACGTCTTGTTCTCCTCATTCACAATCATACCAACCGACTACTCATTGCACCTCTTGAAGAGACGGTTCTTGAATTCTTGATTGATATTGGGTATGATGAAGCTTGAGGGGTTATTACTAAGCATTCTCATGTGGATCTTAAAAACATTCCTCAACCGTGGAGAACCCTCTATATCATCATCACAAAATCGGTTTCGGTCGTGATAGTGGCTATGAGCATCCCAAGCTCATGGAACGCAAATCTTTTGGTCTCGATCAACATGAAGGACATCGAAGTTGAAGCTACGATATGGGATGACATGATGACATTCCTCAAAAGCTTGGCTCAAAGATTCCTTATATCGGATATACAAAATTGTTGATCGAAGAGCACTTGGACTTCCATCGATATCCCTAAAAGAATCAATGACCCCGACAATCACGATATGTTGTCCGAACCTACTCTATCGATCGGATTCAAGGAATCAACAACAAAACAACGTCTTTGTGTTGCGATCTCCTTCTCTAATGAACTCAAAAAGCTCAACTCTTATAAAAGATATCTGGTAGCGTGAAAGAGAACAAAGTTGGCTTTCTTGATGAAAATCTTAAAACACCCTACAAGAAAAACCGAAAGAGGAAGTGCGAAAGTGCTATAAGTACGAGAGTCGAGGAAGTTCCCCAAAGGAATCCTCCTCGTAAAAGAAAAGTTCCTTCAAGGAAGTGTTCCATTCCCATACCTTGAACCGAACAAAGAAAGCTAGCGGACGAGGACTACGAGATCTGCAATCAAATGAAGAGATCCACTACTCGAATCTGCAAAAGATGACATTACTCGGTACCAAAACCTCCTAGTCCACCAGTGAACATAAGCAAAGGAAGACTCACATGATTGAGCCATATAAAGATAGCTAAGCTCGTGATGAAGAGCCACCGATACTTCATACGGGAAGAAGTTTAAATTCGTTAGACTCCAACACGTTGCGAAAGAATTTGCAAAGGATCAAATGGGTGGCCCGGAGGTCAAGTGGTGATGTTCTCTTCACCAAATCGATGCGGTTAATCGACCCGATAAGGGATCGGTGCCACCACTCTTGTGCAACAACAAGCGCTTGTGGAGGATGCTATTGAAGATAACATTGAGGAACGAAAAGGATAAGGCGAGAAAGAAAAGGCGATGAAAAAGCTAAGTCTAAAAGAAATCTGGACAAGATGTTGAAGAGAATTATGATGATTTTCTTCTCAACGGTCCAACTCGTTCAAGGAGGATACTACGAACCACCAAAGGACCCGAGTCTCCTCATCTCTCATCATCATCGATTCATCTTCTCACTCCTCACCACCACCATCAAAAGATCAACCAAATCCACATCCAAATCGTGAAGAAGCCAACTCGATCTTGGATTTCTCAAGCTAAGACACGAATCGTTAAAGTTGTCAAACAAGTCGAGAAAGAAGACGTGCTTTACAAGAAGATGAATTTCTTCTTGATCGGTCTGATATATTCATGATGAGAATGACAAGATGCAAGTTGAAAGGATTATGTCCGAAGCTCATGAAAGATGATCTTCAAGGAAAATGGACGAGATGATCAAAGGATACACTCACAAGTATCTTCTTGACATCGTTCACGGAGTTACAAAGGAGATGTTCACCAAACAACTCTATCCAATCTCTTACACACTACCAAACAAGCTATGAAATCAACTCAATGCATGTGAACATCAATCCGATTGATCCCATAATCTTCTCGGATGATGAATTGGTTAACCGGCTGGTAGCTCAAATGTCGAAGCGATCTGCAACATTTGCCTCCTGAAGGTAAATTGTTTGAAGCATTGCTAGAATACCAACTTAAATCGACATGCGAGAAGAAGTGAAAGGCCTAAGCGTCCACGAGATGATGAAGATAAGGATCGGGATAAGAATGGCGAGCATAAACGCCTCTAAGAAGTCGGTGAATCATCTTCCATGCAACCTCCACCCCAAAGGACTCCGACTTCTCAAAGGTCTCCTCCTCGCTCTTCTTTGAAAAACCTCGGGATTCTTCGAGTTACCACCGAGACTCGAAAACCGGTGATCACTTTGAGTATCTGGTGGTGACGATGAGGAATTCCATGAGCCCCAAAACAACCCGCCTCTCCCAAAAAGTTCAAAACCGAATCCTCATCCGGGCCTAAGAAAAGAAGGATGGAATACCATGCTTCAATCTTTTCCTGTTAATCAACCGGTGGGGCAAGAGGTCAGTAGTAGTCCTCCACTTATGGAAGATCCATTGCAAACATCTCTTACCCCATCGATCCGGTTAATCAACCCGTAAGGATCGGGGTGTCATCATCACTACAATCTGTTGTAATGAAGCAACCACAACAACAACTTAAGCGGCAAAGAAGAAAAGCATGTGCGTTAATTTGATAAAATGGTCCACTTTTTAGTATTTGACTTCTTCAATAATAGTTAAATATTTTAATGGGTAACGCGCCGCTGCCTGATTAACTTGACCGGATTTGAAGCTCATGTACGATATGTACCAACAATATTATTGACATTCGGTGACACACAAAAGAAGTTTCACAAAAGTGAAATGTCATAAGAAACCGTCACTACGTGGTTGTTTATTAAGACGTTTTGTTCGAATCGACCACCGATCTTACTAAGAAGAAGCTTGTAAAGTTTAAACTGAAAGAAATAATGTTGTTTGTTTTTCAGATGAGTGTCCGAACGATTTTAAGTGCTCGCTTTTGCAATTTATTTAATCAACCAACGCAATACGATAATAAGAATTATGTAATATGAAACAAGACTTTTATCATAAATATAACTTAGTTAATAAACAATCAAATATATTATATAAAGTTTACAAACGAAGTAAGAGCGCAGAAGACAAGTCCCACCTCTTATCGAGTAAGATGTTATATGTCTAACCCGGTCTTACTCAAAAGAAAAAAAACAAGAAAATCGTCGCCACCTCTTATCGGTAAGAGTAAAGAGGGCTAGAAGACATTTTTAAAAAAACAAACACACCCTAAGTTTACATGTTTCTCCTACAAATAAGAAATGTAACTAAAGATAGTATCGGTATAGATCTACATATAATGGCACAATAAGAGTGTGGGTTTATAGATTTAGATTTTATTAAGTGTCACAAGGACACTCATGGACGCTTTTTATGTTACTAAAGATTTGTCACTAACACGCCACTTTTCTTGTAGTGGGAAGAAAATAAAAGGAAATGTATAGTTGAGAATTTTCATTTACTTACCTTTATTTTGTTGCTTACTGGGGACAAATTCCCACCATCCATTTAGATTAATCTAATGGTAGGATTAACCTAAGATTTAATAAATAAACATGTCCATGTTTTTTTCTTGTCTTTTGTCTTTTTTTTATTCATTTTTTGTCTTTTCTTTAATTCACGCTTTTTAAATTCATGCTTTTTTTAAATTCACGTTATTCACGCTTTTTTTAATTCGCTTTTTTTCGCGTACACGCTCATGTCGCCCTGCTTTCACACGCCGTCTGCTGCCTGCTTTCACACGTTGTAGTCTTCCCCAAGCAAAGGTTGGGATTTACTAGTGCCATCCTTGGGATCTTTTGGTTCAAGTGAAGGTTTTGATTGTCTCGTCGGGATTGAGAATTGTCCAACGAGTCGCCAAGATCTTCTCGTGTTCAAGGACACCGTGTGATTTGGGTGCCTCAATGGAATATTTTGATTTTTGTAAAGGGTTTTGGTGTCCTCTCCTTAGCGGTGTTAAGAATTTTTGTTAATTCAAGAGGATATTCTCTCTGCTCCAAGGGCACCGATTGTGATTTCTCGCTTGTCTCCGAGGAATCTTTTGTTGGGCCATGTTGGAGGGTCTTTGTTTTAGGACTTCTATTTAATCTTGACCTTTTCATGATCAAAGTTGTCCTTTGAAGGATCAAGTCCTGCACTTGAGTTTAGGCACTTTCTTCACCTTCTTGGGTTTCTTAGTCCTTTTTTCATGAGACTCAGGAGGTGACTGTGTGGCTTTCTCTAACACACTCAGCATATAGGTTGTTGATGATGGAATTTTTCAAAACCGAATTAGTTCTACAATCCTCCTAGGCAGTGTACCTAATCATTGCGGTGTTGTATAGGTAGGACAAAGGGGATTGATCATTCTTTAAGGGAATAGTGAGGTAGGTTTGAAATGTATGATGAAATAAGCCTAATGGTTGATGGAAGATTATTTTGGTATTTTAGGTTTATTTGAAAGCAAGTAAAATCTCGGGAATTGAAGGAGGTTGGTTTTAAACTACTAACTAAAATAAAAACTAAACTAATGACAAGAAAAGTAAATTTGTGAACTTCTTATAAGAGGAGAAGTGTATTTACTTATAATCTCATTACTCCCTAGTTATATCCTATTGTGTTGTCGAATTGACACGTCCTTGTTTATTGTAGTGTTGAGTATTTCTAATTCTCCGCTGGGATGATCATGCCTCACGCATATAGGTGATACGCAGCACAACGCTGCTCGGGTCAAAGGAAACTTCATTTTCTTCAAGCAAGTTTTTAACCACCTAGCAAGGAACCTAATCGCTTTAGTGTAGTATTGTGGTAAGCCTCGGATTGATATCGCTCTCTCAGGGAAAAGGAATGCTAGTGAGAAATTACTACGCTAAGGTTGGGGTTGAGGAAGATTACATTTTATCTTTTTATATTTTTAGAAAATTGAAAGGTACGAATCTCGAGGTATTGGATTTGGGGTGGTACTTCACCGATTACTCTACTATCTATTTATCTATTAACCAAGCTATGGGTAGTCTATGTCTAATTGATGTGCTCGTATGATGATTAAAATGTGTCTACCTAGATACTATTACTCCCTAGTTATCTTGTATTGGTGGTTGAATTGTCACGTCCTTGATAACGCCTAAAATGAACATGTTTTTAGTAGCGTTATTGTTGGTTTTGTGCATGATAATCGGCTATATTTACTCATAATCATTGCAAAAGTGCAAAAGATGCGTATTGTGTATGTATATGTAGCGGTATCACGAATGATGAAGAAATGAAGTTTTATGCACATTTGGAAGATTCTCGAAGAAGGAAGTCGAGCAAGGAAGCTTTTGGATTCAATGTTTGGGAAGCACAATGATTTCTAAGTATCTACAAGAAGGAAAGATCAAGTTTTGCCTTGGAAATCATCAGCAAGAGCAAAGAATGAAGCGATAAACAAGAAAGTCAACAAAAGTCAAATCAAGAAAACCACCGTGTCGGTCGTAACCGTAACCGATCCGGCTGGGCAATGGTCAAATCGCAACCGATCCGGTTGCCATCGCAACCGATCCGTTGCATGAGCTGCAGCTACACAAAGTTGCATTTATTGTTGCCTTAACTCCCATAATCATTGGAGGCCGATCATTTCTTGATATTAACTTGTTGGGAACGTTTTGGTCGATTGAGCAAGCATATTTGGCTATATAATGAACCTAGTCCTAGTTTACTAGGTGTGACACAACCAAAAGTGTATTAGTTTACATCAAAACTAATACCAACCATATTATTCAGCCCAAAAGCTTAGTTCTTACTGAAAAACGTCCAGGAGCAAGGAGGGAACAATTCTCATCCATAGTTTTGGTAATTTGGAGTTATACGGTGAATCTAGGTGATTGGAGGCGCGTGGTTGCTACAATCCACGAATTCTAATTCTTGTAATCGCAAAAGTTTAGGTATTCTATGAACTTTGTTATGGATTTCTATTCTCTTGAATTATTGGAATTACTTTGTTATGATTTGTGTTTAGTTATTATTATCATGGAGTAGTTTTGGGATATACTTGTGTGTTGGGATGTAGTTAATCATACTAGTGTTCTCATATGTGATGCATGTATATATGATCTTGTTTAAATAAGTTTGTTGGAAAAATACTAGTCTTGGTTTGATTTGTTGATAAAACATGTTTTAAGAAAAAGGACCGAAAGGATTTCTCTTGTGTTTTATTCCAAAAAGTTGAGTGACAAACTAGTATGGGGATATGGTGATTGACAACCACCATGTTTGCTTATTAAAACAAGACTAGGAACATTTTCATCACGAAAGGGTCGAAAGATTCGTAAGAACAAGTTTAATAAGAACATGTTGCAAACAAATGGAATTTCTAAAGGATAATCATTAGGATAAGGACCGAAAGGATTACCTATATGTTTTTGTTCTTAGAATGATTTTTACAAACATATACCATGGTTGGGGATCATTTGCTTATGATTTGTGCATCACATCAAGAGTTTACACCAAACCTTCATGAACACTATTTATGATTGACTATAGACTACACACAAGTATATATATTTCTTATTATTGAATTTCACTATAAACATCACTATTTGAGGAAGCCTTGACAAGCTTTCTTGTTGGAATCTTTTCATAAAACAATTTCAAACACAAAATCCTTGGGACGATCTCGACTTACCCAACTTTGCTATCACGGACGAGTATACTTGCTCGTATGTGTTAATAGAATTAGACGGTTAAATCGTGTTTATAAATTTTTAAAACTTGCACTACGCGTAACACATCAAGTTTTTGGCGCCGCTGCCGGGGATTTTATTTCAACTTTGATTTTCTGTAAGATTGGTAGTATTGGAATTGAATTTGGTGAAAAGTAAAAAAAAAAAAAAAAAAGTTTTGGTTAAAAGCTAACCGATTCGGTTGCTCTGCAACCGAATCCGGTTAGAGCTACGGAGTGATTTTTTATTTTTGATTTCATGGTTCTAGTTTACTTAGTGATTTGTGTTATAGTTCCTAGAGTAATTCTTGTCATTTTAGATTTTATTTACAGATTATGTCTTGTAGTTTAATGATTTCTTAGATTTTTTATATTTTCTTTATATTTGTTATTATTAGTTAATTAGTTTTAGATTAATTCAAGTTTTAATATTAATGATTAGATAGTAATTTTTCAGTTATATGGTTTAATTATCTTTATGGTAGTTTTTAATAGAGTAGTTAATATAGTTTTTAGTTTAATGGTTTAATTATTAAGTCATTAATTATTGGTTTATGAAGAGTCTTAATTAATTTAGAGTTTTAGTACACTTAATGATTTTTAATTTCAATTAATATTCGCTTTTTTAAAAAAAAAAAAATTATTTTGTGTCGATCTAACCGATCGGTTGCAACCCGCAACCGGATCCGGTTAGATCACTTGGTCTAAGTTATTACCACCAACCGAATCGGTTGGTGAGCCAACCGATCCGGTTGGAGCTCTCGGTAAAAAAAATTTATAATTTTTAGATTTTGAGTTTTAACTTATGTTTTTAGTTTTGTTAAGTATCTTAACTTGCTTAGTATATGTTTCTATAGTTTGTTCTTGTTTTTACTAACTCTAACGCTAATGATTCGGATTTTGTTTTGTTTTGTTTTGTCAAGTTTAGCTAGTTAGTATGGATAGTTTGAGCGGAATCTCGGAATACCTTCGTACTTTGGATGAAATGTTCAAGGATACCGGAAGTTCACTGGAAAAGATTGGAGGTATCTTGGAAGAGAGTAAGAAAGATTTGGGGATTGATACGGTTAATATGGAGGAAACGGGTGAAAACAAGGTTCAACTTCCCAAGAAGGGAAGAGTTGTAGTATTCACACAAGCACCTTTAACGGTGTATGATTCGCCACTAATGAGGTTTGGTACGCCTTGTAGTGTAGAAGGAGTAAGTGCTTGGGACGCGCAACTTAATATGGCTTATGGAGAAAACTACATTTTGGAGAAGGTTCTTGACGAAATTGGTCATGTACGTTTGGACTATGAAGCATATGGAAGAAGGATGGTTAAAAATCTTAAGGTCAATATTCATGGTCACATTTTTGAAACAGATTTTGTTGTGTTAGAAGAAGGGAATGCGGATGAACCCAATGTATGTTTTGGTCGAGACTTTCTTGTCACGACCAAGTGTCAAGTTGATTTTGCAATGGGAGAAATGAGGATTAATATAACTGATTTGGAAGAAGGAAAAGGAGTGAACGAGATGCTAGTGGAATTGTGTGCCAACATGGAAGAGAAAGATGTGGAAGTAGTTAAAATGGGGAAAGCAAATCGGAAGAAAACTTCATCAAACAAACTAACCCCAACCACAACCACCAACAAAAATGATTACACACCATCATCACCTCCCACTACAAATACTTTCAAACCTTTAACCGACAAACAAAAAGAAGCTATTTTAGAAAACCTAGAACAAAAGTTTCTTGAGCTTAATGAGAAGAAACCGGTGATAGAGGTACTTCAAGATTACGTGCTCTACAGTAAGAAATTGGATGCGGTGATGCTAGCAAGGGCTAGGTTGGAAGATAAGAATCTAACGGAGGAGGAGAGAGATAGAATTTTGTTTAGAGGCATGCCACGGAAGGAGAAGGATCCGGGTAATTTTGTGTTGCCAATAAAAGTGAATGGGACTACACCAGTTTATGCTTTAGCCGATACGGGGTCAAGTGTTAATGTGATGCCCTATCCATTGTTTATGACTTTAGGTCTAAGTAATCCGCAACCAAATCATTCGAAGCTTACTATGGCGGATAATTCTCAAGCGAAAGCAATGGGAGAGGTGAAGAATGTGAGAGTGCAAATTGGCTATCAACCGTATTTGGCCGATTTTCTTGTCCTAGACATTCCGGTGGACAAGAGTTTACCACTACTATTGGGGAGACCATTCCTACGAACTTGTGGTGCAATTATAGACATGGGAAGAGGCACAATGACTATTGATGATGGGATTTCAAGGCAAACATACTATCCGAAACCAAGAGGACCAACTTTGGAATTTATGGAGGAGTTAGAAGTGATGGAAGCAGATGAGGATTTGACTTGTTTCGAAGTGGGACGTGATATACAAGGAAACCCAATGTATGGACCATTAGCTCTGCCTTATTTTGATATAGAGGATGAAATGGAACGTGCATTAGCGGTAGAAGCATTCTATAACCCATTCAAAAACATACTAGTCTATAAGAAGTTGACCGACTTTTTAGGTTCTTTACCGTGCAACTTAAGAATTTGGAATGGAGACCCGAGGGTCGGGCATTTACAAGAGACAAACCGAGATGGAGAATGGCATGTTAAGTTCGATATACTATGTCCGGACGGAAGAAGATTCATGAGGAAGTTCAAAACTTTTGAAACATACCGTGAGTTGACCGAAAATTTCAAAGTGAGGACATCCTAAGACAAGAGTATTTCGAGGAATTCTAAGGAGAAGACAAGGACCATAATAAACAAGCAATTATTTGCTTGAATTTCATGAACTATTTCTTTTTGATTTTATGCATTTAGGATTTTTTTTTTTCTCATTTCAGTTTTACATTTTTATTTTTATGATTGAGGTTATTTGGTTAATGCATTATGACTATGAGTTTTAGTTGAAGTTTTGGTTTAGTTCATAAGTATGATGATTTGAGTTTTAAGATTGGATGATTGTTGAAATTTCCAAATGGTGGATGAATGTTGTGTGCATCTTTAACAGGATTTTTGAGTAAAAATTTGTTGCTTGGAAGGTAAATGCCTAAGTAACATGAAAAAATGCAAAATTTGGCAAAATGCATACCGAAACGGTTGTGTCCATGACTGAACCGGTTGCATACAAGTATATATACCAAAAATTCACTTTTCCAGAAAAAACACACACACACTAATTCTCCAGATGGGTTTTGCAAAATTCGTCCAAGAGAAGCTAATTGAAGATTGTTTAAGTTGTAGGAGAACATCATGGCACCCAAACAAGTAAGCATCTACATTCAATTAACTCAATTGAGGTTTAATTAGAGCATTTGATTCGAATTGCATATTAGGTCACTAATTTGGGGGTTTTTGTTATAATTCGAATTAAGTTGTAATATTTTTGGATTAAGTGGGTAATTGATATAGGAATGCATTGCAAAAAGAATTGTAGTGATTGATTCAACATGGAATGAATATTAGATGATTGAATTTTCGGATTTAATTAGGTTGTGCTAGTGAATCAAGTTAAGTTGCAATTGGTGATTCCTAATGGTAGATGATGTGTTTTTATGAGTAATAGATGCCACATTATTGATTAGAACTAATGATTGAAGAATATAGGTCTTATTAAGTTGAGTTCTAAGATGATGAATGTGTGATGATTTGAGGTTTGAAAAGCGAATTTAGAGTAATTCAAGGATGTAGAAATCATTGAGGATGTTAGAATGCAGTCTAGGAGTGGATTGGACTTAGAAAATTCGAGTGAGTAATGGTTTAAAAGGCAAAAGCCTTATGCAGATTGTATAACCGATCCGGTTGCGCAACGCAACCGACCGGTTGGATTTGGCCAAAAGGAGTAACCGATTCGGTTGCTCTGCAACCGAATCCGGTTCCAGGTTCTGTGTTGAAAATTTTTGAAATTTTGAAGTGGACCTTAGAGGGTTCCATGAACCTTCCCGTTTGTTCTAACACTCTTATATTGTCTTATATTTATGATTTCTACAGAGAATTGTTGTAGGTAGCTCAAGCTCGAGGCCAGTTCCAACGAACCCGATTGTTACAAAGTTTTGTCAAAGGAACGAGAGGAAGAAAGTTAAGTATAGCTTGAAGACGGAAGCAAATGCCAACTTAAAGTTCAAAGATCTCACCGACGGGGAGAAGCATGCTTTCCGGGAAAGGTTATCGAAATTGCAAAATAGGACATGTTTGGTTCCGAGGGTGATTGATTGGGATTTGTTTGCGGAGTATGATTGTGAAGAGGAGTTGAGAAGAATGATGCGGACATCTTATGTGTATCCGCGGATGGGGATTCGTTCGATGATTTGTCATGGGAAAGAGCATTTAGCATCGATGAAGAGGTCTATCGAGAATGGTGTATGGAGTTCTTTTCAACCATGTATTTTGAAAGAAAGGTGAATGTTCGAACTTGATGGAGGAAGTTTGTGTTTGGTTTAGGCTTTGTGGAAGGGATCATGCTTACACTTTGCCGGCTTTTGGCGTGGCTCTTGGTTTGTATGAGCCACATGAGGTTAATCATCGGTTATTTGAAGCTCACTTTTCGAGGCTTCGGAGGTTTGAAAAAGACTTTCCTAGTGTACCCACCTATTGGAATCGAGTGGGAGATCCTTCTTGCACTAGGAGGAATGCCGCGACCATCAGGAATCCATTAATGAGGATACTTCACAAATTGATAGTGACTGGGCCGTTTAATAGGTATGGAAGGTGGACAAATGTCGAAACCGGACTTATGGGTTATGATGTTACCGGAGGAAACTAAGGACGGTAATGCGATTTGGCGATAGCCGAGTATTTGTCTAGGAGGGCCCCGGGAATCAAGAGCAATAGCAACATTTGTGGAGGACATTTCGTGACAAGGTTGGCGAAGAATCTTGGGTATTATGTTGATGAGGAATTGGCTAAGTGTGGAGAGCCAAAGTATAGTGAGATGTGGAGTGCAAATGGTTTTGGGAATGCTTTGAATAGGAAATTGAAAACCTTGGGGTTATGGATTGAACCTCAACAACAACAACAACAACAACACCACAACAAAGAGGAAAGTATACCAATGGGGAACGTGCAAGCGGGTACGTCCAAGAGTTTTGATTCAGTTGGGAGAGTGGAACCAACATTTAGATGAGATTCAATGTAGGGATGTGTGGAGAGACTCGATGATGTTGAGAAACAACTACATCAATGATTATTCAATGCCTATCTTTCAACACATGGCTCGTGAAGCCAATTACGAGTTACCACCCTACAATCCACCCAATGTTCCACCATATCCTTTCCCCTACACTTCTTATCCTGGACCCTATCCGTATCCATATCCCGGTACGCACCATTTCTGATCCAAAGGCCCGCATATGGTCGATTACGAGGTTGGTGGAGCAAGCTATGATGTTGGAGGATCGTCATCGGAGTTGGAGGAAAGAAGAAGAAGAGAGAGTTCGTTCGAGATTGTGGACGAAAACTATGTAACCGAAAGTGATGATGATGATGAGTATGATGATGAAGAAGGGACGAGATGAGCGAGGACGACGAGTGATCGTGGATCATTCGTGATTTGTGGTTTCAAAGACAATGGTTATGATGTGTTAAACAATATTATTTCTATCTCTTTAACTATTTCTTTAGGATGATTAACATATTTTGCTTGGTTTTATCTTGTTTTTAGTAGCATTTGCATTTGGATTGTTTTGTTTTGTTTTGTGTATTGTGTGTTGCAGTTTTTGTTTGCAGGATGGATGTGTCGGAAGCTTATTGATGGTCAAATATTTGGAGTTGGATAACTCACATGCTTTCTTATGACCCAATATGCGTGTTGCATATTCTATCCCGTGGTATCTTTTAACTATTTCTTTTCCCATTTTCTTTACTTTGAAGTTCATTTTATTACATTGAGGACAATGCAAAACTTAAGTATGGGGAGGAAGAAAATAGGAAAATGATACGCATTTTAATTTTTAGATAACTTTTGGATGCAAGTAATTAGAAGGAATTCGCCTTGATGGTCTAGTTGTTTTCACGCATTATTGATAAATATTAAAAAATAACTTGGGAATTTCAATGGTAAAATGAGGTTTTGAAAATTTTGATTTGAACCAAATTACGGAAGTAATTCATTTTGGATTCGATAGCATTTTCTAGCACGCATTATAGCCTTTTTCCACGCAATTGTGAGGTTTCTTTTTGTATAAAACACATCTTTTGTTTTATATTTGCTATGAGTGTGCCGGTGATTATGTCGATTCTAGAACTTGTACTAGTTATGCATTACGGTTAAAATCACTCTCGAGTGATATAAATTTGTTCAAGTGATAAGAGGCATCGTAGGATTTAACCCAAATGGCCTTCCGCTTACATCTAATGATATATTAGCTAGCCACATCGGTTAGTTAACCACCTTTATATGGACCCATTTGTTAGTGCTCATCTTTAGCACTAGATACCCTTAGTTACACCCTTTGAGCCAATCTTTTCATTTGTTAAAATCCAGAAAAATACAAAAAGATTTTACACTTTAAACTTTAGCCAACCCTTGTCATGTCTATTGGTTTGTTGCTAGTTGTTTGGAATGTTAGATTGTTTTTGATGATTATGAAGAAGCTACACTTTGTTTATAGTGTGTACCATTCTCCATCATAGAAGAAAGAGACGTCTTTCTCGATTTTTTTTTTTGTGGTGTATGCTTACACTAAGTGTGGGGGAACTTTGTTATGGTAAAAAAAAATGGTTATAGCCAATGAGCTATATGAAGGATATTGATTAGCCAATGAGCTAAATTGAGTTATACATATTTATGGAGATCGATATTTGAAGAGGTGAAATAATCATTTACGGATTGTGGTTTGTATGATGGCTAGCAACATGGAGGTTTAGACTTGACTTTATTTTCTTTTAACACCAATTTCATAAACCATCCCATGCCTTATCCATACCCTTTATGAACCCTTAGCCTTAACGATATAACCCGAATAAAAGCCCTCTTTGATGAATTTATTTTCTTTGTTTTGATACTTGTACAAGCTTATGGTAAAAGCATTGATCATGACTAGGCATTGAGTGATTTACATATACCCACCAATATATGAGTGTTGAGTGAATTCTTAAAATCATTCGTGAGGTGTTCTAGTTATGTTATCTAAAGTGTTTGGTTCATTTTTAAAAGTTTTCACATATTAAAAGCAAACCAATGATTATCTCTTTTGGGATGATTGTTACATTTTTGGAACCATGGTGTCAAGACCATTGAAATCAATCTTTGCAAATGTTAGACCTACTCGAGGGCGAGTAGAACTTAAGTGTGGGGGAATTTGATAACGCCTAAAATGAACATGTTTTTAGTAGCGTTATTGTTGGTTTTGTGCATGATAATCGGCTATATTTACTCATAACTGTTGCAAAAGTGCAAAAGATGCGTATTGTGTATGTATATGTAGCCGGTATCACGAATGATGAAGAAATGAAGTTTTATGCACATTTGGAAGATTCTCGAAGAAGGAAGTCGAGCAAGGAAGCTTTTGGATTCAATGATTGGGAAGCACAATGATTTCTAAGTATCTACAAAAGGAAAGATCAAGTTTTGCCTTGGAAATCATCAACGAGAGCAAAGAATGAAGCGATAAACAAGAAAGTCAACAAAAGTCAAATCGGCAACACCACCGGTCGGTCGTGACCAGAACCGATCCGGTGGGCAATGGTCAAATCGCAACCGATCCGGTTGCCATCGAACCGATCCGGTTGCATGAGCTGCAGCTACACAAAGTTGCATTTATTGTTGCCTTAACTCCCATAATCATTGGAGGCCGATCATTTCTTGATATTAACTTGTTGGGAACGTTTTGGTCGATTGAGCAAGCATATTTGGCTATATAATGAACCTAGTCCTAGTTTACTAGGTGTGACACAACCAAAAGTGTATTAGTTTACATCAAAACTAATACCAACCATATTATTCAGCCCAAAAGCTTAGTTCTTATCGAAAAACGTCCGAGAGCAAGGAGGAACAATTCTCATCCATAGTTTTGGTAATTTGGAGTTATACGGTGAATCTAGGTGATTGAGGCGCGTGGTTGCTACAATCCACTAATTCTAATTCTTGTAATCGCAAAAGTTTAGGTATTCTATGAACTTTGTTATGGATTTCTATTCTCTTGAATTATTGGAATTACTTTGTTATGATTTGTGTTTAGTTATTATTATCATGGAGTAGTTTTGGGATATACTTGTGTGTTGGGATGTAGTTAATCATACTAGTGTTCTCATATGTGATGCATGTATATATGATCTTGTTTAAATAAGTTTGTTGGAAAAATACTAGTCTTGGTTTGATTTGTTGATAAAACATGTTTTAAGAAAAAGGACCGAAAGGATTTCTCTTGTGTTTTATTCCAAAAAGTTGAGTGACAAACTAGTATGGGGATATGGTGATTGACAACCACCATGTTTGCTTATTAAAACAAGACTAGGAACATTTTCATCACGAAAGGGTCGAAAGATTCGTAAGAACAAGTTTAATAAGAACATGTTGCAAACAAATGGAATTTCTAAAGGATAATCATTAGGATAAGGACCGAAAGGATTACCTATATGTTTTTGTTCTTAGAATGATTTTTACAAACATATACCATGGTTGGGGATCATTTGCTTATGATTTGTGCATCACATCAAGAGTTTACACCAAACCTTCATGAACACTATTTATGATTGACTATAGACTACACACAAGTATATATATTTCTTATTATTGAATTTCACTATAAACATCACTATTTGAGGAAGCCTTGACAAGCTTTCTTGTTGGAATCTTTTCATAAAAACAATTTCAAACACAAAATCCCTTGGGACGATCTCGACTTACCCAACTTTGCTATCACGGACGAGTATACTTGCTCGTATGTGTTAATAGAATTAGACGGTTAAATCGTGTTTATAAATTTTAAAACTTGCACCACGGTAACACATCGCTTAAATGACCCCTCAAAAGTGTACCTTTAAATCCTTATCAAATATCCCTACACTTGGTATTTGCTTGTCCTCAAGCAAATGTGCTTTGCCAATTAATTTATAAGTTGGGGGCATGAAGCATTGGTTTAGAACAATTCACAACAAGTATAAGCCCATAAAAAGTCATAACAAGCATAGAAATTACATACTAGCACCTCACAAGTGGTGTTTGGATACTCTCATCTCTCGGTGTATATGAAATATATCAAATTGGAAATGGAAGATAAACACTCATTAACCGGTCCTAGTACATAGATTACCATAGGCTTGAGACTAGATCAAACCTCCATCGCTTTGGCGTAAGCACCTAGGAAAAACTATCTAAGAGGTCTTTTAAAGGGTTGTAACGTTAGGCTTACGGTAGGGAAAACAAAAGGTTTGGTTGGATAGGCAATTTAGTGGTGGCAAGTCAAAAATCTTTATGTTACAAGCATGAGAAGAATGGCGTTGCTAAGCCAAGACTCGACACTCTAAACTCTAGATAACTTTAAAACAAACAAACATAAATTTAAAGATAGATGTAGGATGGTAGCCCGTATGTTTTTATTCATTTTTTCATTTTTTTATTTTATTTTTTAATCAATCTTTTTTTTCGATTTTTTTATTTTTTTTTCATACACTTTTACTCTACCATCCACTAAGTCATTCATAAACTAACTTTGAGGTTATCTTTGGGGTTTTAGCCTACAATAACTCTAGGCGATTATAAACTAATGTTCACAAAGATTACTCAAGCATTAAAAACACAACGATGGCCTATTGCAATCCTAAGCCAATTACAATTAAAATAAGAGACAACCAATCAATATTCAATAACTAGGTTTCATAGATCTAAGCAAACACACAAATAAATTAGCCGGACATGGTAAACATGCAAGCATACAAACATACAATCGAAGACATAATGAAATCAATGAAGTAAATTACTTATCTTGATGTAAAATATGGTATGAGAACCCTAAGATACTGCCCAAGAACCAAAATCGTTTTAGGGTTTTACTCCACACCCTACCTCTTTAAAGTCTGAAAATTCGAATTCTATATTAAGAGTTACAACCGCGACGACGCCACTCTTTAATTATGGCGCCGTCGGATCGCCGCCATTAGGGTTTCGTCTTGGCCAAGTCAACTTTGTGGGCGCACATTGTGGTTGTGACGCCGGCTTCATCTTCGGCGCCGTCGAATATGGATCTAGGCCGCCCGAGTTGTGACGCCTACTCTTTAAGCTCGACGTCAGTTCAAAATAGCAACTTCACCCCGATCCGTCGCAATTAGAGGATGACGCCACCCTTAACTGTGACGCCGTCGGTGCATTTCCAACAACTTTAGTGTCTTGATCTTGACTTTAGCCAATTTCTTCACATATTCACACCTTTTCGTCCAAATAAGCATCATTCCAAAGATTTTGCCTTCAAGAGACCTAAAAGTGAAAAGGAACGAAATTAGCGAAGAACGGATATAAAAGTGGTCGATTAAGGGCTTAAATGACCCTCAAAAGTGTACGTTTAAATCCTTATCAATAGGACTAATATTCTCGATTACGACGATATCTAAATTGTCAAGCACACCTTTCGATTGGCCTCACGATTAACTACTCACTTCTAATTAATTAACCTAAGAGGTAAGTTATTAATGAATCAAATTTTAGTGGACGCTCAAGCTAGTATAATTTTCCCTAGCTAATTTTCTAACTCCTAACGCACACATAACAAAACAAGAGATGACAACATAGCAATCAATAACTAGGTTTCATGCAATTCTAAGCAAATACTAATTAATCTAACCTAGCATGGTAATAAAAAGAGAAGCAATTAAAGTAATGAAACAATAACACATAGACATGATTGAATGATTATTTATATAAGTTATCTTTAACAAAACATGAGGTCTTCAATGGCCAAAAGGCCTACAAAAGTCGTGAAATTTGTCTAGGGTTTGATCCTCCAAAGTTTCATACTCAATAATGAAAACATTGCGAATATATATATATATATATATATATATATATATATATATATATATATATATATATATATATATATATATATATATATATATATATATATATATATATATATATATATATATATATATATATATATATATATTTACAATTGTGACGCGCCACGTTGAGGTTGTGACACCGTCGGCCGCCGCCTTCTAGGGTTTCCATATTGAACCGACATAGTTGTGACGACGTCACGTTGAGGTTGCGACGTCGTCAACTTTCAAAAATTGGTCTTGACGCCGACTGAGGTCATCTATAGAGCACAGAGTGTCGGCCCCCAGGTGACGACGTCATGTTGTAGCCGTGATGCCGTCATGGGACCTTCTCGTGATCGTTTTTCTGTTGTTTCGTTTTCTTTGTTTTTCATCCAATCGAGCTCAAAACATGTCCCTTTTCCAAAGATTTGCTTCCCAGTACCTAAAACTCAAATAAAATAATTTAGGGCAATAAATGATCGATATATACAAATTTAGAGGCTAAATGTCCCTTTAAAAGCGCATGGAATTACACTCATCAAATATCCCTACACTTGAATTTGCTTGTCCTCAAGCAAATGTACTTTATCATAATCAAATTACAAGCTCGGGGTATTTAGCATTAGTTCAAAGATAGTTTACAACATAACGCGTTCTACAATAGTCCTAACAAGCACGAAAATTATATACTAGTACCTCACATAAAGTGTTTGGATTCTCTCATCTCTCGGGCGTATAAATGATATTACAACATGCAAGCGGGAAAATGAACACTCTACACCTGTCATAGAACATAGATTACCATAGGCTTGATAAAATATCAAACCTCCACTACTTTAGTGTAAGCATCTTGGAAAAACTATCAAAGAGGTCGTTATAAAGCGTTGTAACATTAGGTGTAAGGGTAAGGAGAACACGATTTTGGAGGATATGGAGAAATTTATTGGTGTCAAGCTAATTATATAAGTTAATTATATGTACAATGTGGCGTTGCTAAGCCAAGAATCGATAAACCAATTCTAACACTTTCGTTGCTTTGCTTGACATTTTTTGACTTAAACAAAAGCGGGATGGTAGTCCGTATGTTCTTCTTTTTTTCTATTTTATAGTTTTTTTTTTTTTTTTTTTTTTTCACACTTTGCCCTACCATCTTTTGATCTGCTATAACGTAAATAACATATATAACTTAGGATTTATAATTGAATTCCTACACTTGAGTTTTGCATAAATATAAACTAAATAATGACCCGAATTAGAGGATCAAAACATGTGGAGTAATAATTTGACTTTATTCACCATTACTCCATAATAATACAACCATCATTCCCAATCTTCCTAAAGCGTATTTACATGATATGACTCGACTTAGCAACCATGTAACCCAATAGACAATTAACTAAGGGTTTAACAAATATGGTTTCACAATGATGCACTAAAAATGAGTGCATACAAGGAAGGCTAGGATGATTTGGGTGTAACTTTTCAGTGGGGTGTAAACAATGCTTTTCATTAATATTTCAGAATCCATCGAAATATCATGAGAACCACGAAAAGATAGGCTTAGAAGTGTGTACTAGGGGTATTTTGTACTAAAAACAAGGGTATGGGGAAATTACTTGACGAATGAAGTCAATATAATTATAAAAAAAAGTACGCTAAAAATAAGGATTATCCTAATGCCTCTTATCATATAGTAAATCATAATCACACGAATGTGAGCTCACTAGCGATCTCATAATGCATCACTAAAGCAAGTTCTAGAATCTATATACTACCAAGACACTCTCGAGCATTAATGGTAAGGTTTTGTGCTAGCTATATAAATCCTATCCACGAGGAGCTTTATTAAGACTAAACTTTCACTTGTAAATGTAATAAAAAAATTAATTTGTGCTAACATCACCTTTACAAGTTTTTCTTTCGATTTATTACACAATTATTTAAGAACAAGACAAATAAGAAATGCGTGGGTAGTTTCTAAGATGTCCCTTTTTATCCTCCCTAGGCTTATTTTAAATATTGTCCCCAATGTTCTAAAAGTACCAAAAATGGTAAAGGGAAAAATAAAAAGACATGAGAGAAACTAGTACTCCCTTGATTTGCTCGGTATGAATGAAAAACGAAAATACGATTAAATTCTCATCCAAGAAGATGTAATAGTCCAATGATCCGCTTCTTGTCCAATATATCATGTAAATCTTAAGATAGCAAAAACGAAACCTCGCATAAAATCGGTGGTAGATATAATATAATATACATTGTATTTATTATTAATTAAACTAGAAAGAAAATAAGATATAATGCTTGCAAAATAAATTTTACAATAATCTGGAAATTTAAATATTCTAAAAAATCTTCAAAAATTAAATTTCAACATTAAACAAAAATCTAGAAAATATAAATTACTCACGATTCGGCGCTGTGAAACCTAACAGATTCTTTACGTTTTGCTTTCTAGAAAAAACTTATCTCAACTCGATACAAGCATTTGACTCAAATAAACACACAAACAAGATAAAATATATATGCTAATTTTAAATTGTAAACTTTTCATGCTTGAATATCGTTCTTTAGAACCAAATAAGAATTTCCCTACACTTATCTTTTTGTAAAATACCATTATATCCAATTAAGATGAGGTTAAAAACAAAATAAAGTATTTTCCCAAATGATTCGAAACATGGAAAATTAAGCAATTATAAGAAAGCATATATATGATACAAAAAATGAAAAACATAAAACAAATAAACATGGGTTGCCTCCCACGAAGCGCTTTTCTTTATTTATGAGGCTTGTAGCTAGACACAAAGTCATACCTCTTTGCCCTTCATGTATATGATCTATGTCTAGAACTTCATTTGGATCATATGTTTCAGAAAGTTTCCTAGTAGTAGCAGTTGTTTGCTAAGATCTTACAAATCTTTCTCTATCCGGATCTATTAATCCAATCATAATATGCGAAAATCCATCCCCACCGATTAATGGTATTTCCAATTTCTACCATTCTTGCCTAAAACCTCCGAATCCTTGTTATTTGTCTTATAATTAATTGCTATTACCCCCAAGAAATCCGTCATCTGTCTAAACACTAGTGCATCTCTAAATGGGTTAAGCTCAAGATTATTTGCACACTCACAATCTTCGTGAGGATTCCTATCCACAAATTTATATTCTAGATAGAAGGGGCGTTGATGACCTATGATATTTTTAATTGAAGGCCATAACTCGTCATCTAGCTTGAGTTTTCCATGATGGGTCATCCTCGTCTCCATCGTCATGCTTCTTAACCTCAAAATTTGACCTACTATATCCTTCACCTATAACTATATTGGATTTCCTACAATCGATAATAGCACTTATGGTTGCTAAAATATTCTCCTACAAGCAATGGACGTGCGAGTCTTCCTTAACATAGAGCACATAAAATCTGCCAAGACAATTAATTTCTATATATGCATGATGCGAGTTTTCTTGACTGTGTTTTAATATTTATAATGTCTCGTTATACCTATGGTCTACCCTAATGCACTAACAGAAGTGTACCGGTCGTGTGTAGTGTAGTATTTGGTAAAACCGAGGTTGTCCCAAGAGCTATGTGAGTTGGATTAATACTAAGTCTAGGTGTCACAGATTTTAAGATGGATTAATTAATAATCTAATAAAGCAAGTAAAGGCAAAGGTTGTGATCAATAAAGGAGAGTGGTGCTAACCTAGTTATTCATCCTAGCTAGTAATGACTACGTCTAATTACTTCCAATTACTTGAGTGGGGTCAAAGTCGAAGACAACATTTGGTCAATTTGCCCTAACCTATCGGCAAAGATGCCACCATCGGAGAAGTCGGTGTCCCTCATAAGTCCAGCTTGTTCCTGCCCCTGTCGAGTCATTAAGTCCGCTACATGCTAGACTTATAATAGTGAGTTCCGGGCATTAGCAACAAACACTCACCCCTAATTCTTAAGTTCATCCAAGCGGTAGGTGATCGGTTGGTCAAATCGCACAAGTAGAAAGGGTTGTCAATTGGTCATATCTTACCCTTCTGTCTCGATCTAGTCACTTAGGGTCACTTGGTCATATCTCCTAAGCAACTAGCCTCTACCGCCATTCAAAACTACCAAACAAGGGTAGCTACCATTAAACTATGCATGCATACACTTAGAAATAATTATACGGAAGTAATATAAACACAAACAAAACAATTAAGGAATCATAACTAGGCGGCACCAAGAGATGCTTAGCCTCATATTAACCATACAAATCAATTCAATATTCAATGTTACGAAATGCATGAATCTAAAGTAAAGAAAAGAAAAATGCTAATGCTTATCGTGGGGGTGATTTCTCCCTTAGAGACAGCTCGTCGCTCCTCTAGACACGCCTTTGGCTTCTTCCCACGTTCTTTGGTTGTGGTGTGTGAAATGGGATGCTTTGAAATCTTTGGAAATCATGGGGTATTTATAGGCGGATATGGGTTCTGGTGTAACCAATAGAATAGTTACCCGTAATCTTCTATTTCTTCGTAATTTGCACTAGATCTGCTTGGTTACTGGTAACCTTAAAGTAGTTACGCCAGTATCTTCAATAATTCTTGGTTACGCGTAGTTTATGCAAGAGTTCAACAGAGTTATCGCCGTGCGGAACCTCATTTGACCTAATATAATTCTGTTGTAATCTTTTGGGAGAGTTACGCGTAATCTTCTCGATGAGTTGGCTTTACGAGACACGCTTTAGTTACGGCGTAATGTGAGAGATGAGTTACGCCGTAACTTCTTCAAAGTGAGCATACTATGATAAATCTTTGATAATTCTCCAATTCCGCGTCTCTTTAGCTCCAATGCTCATAATTTACCTGAAAGTGGAATATAATGGAAAACAAGCGTAAATCCATATAAATAATATAAATTACAGGCATTATCGGGGGAAATTGACACTAAATATTTAGGATAATTTGATGTTATCAGTGCATCAACATTTTTAAAAATTCCTGTTGGATGAACTATGCTCCTATCGGCTAAACCTATTATCATTTTCATGTCTTCTAGCTTCTCGAATCTAAGGTGTTTGTATAGAGATAATGGAAGAAAATTTAAGCACGATTCTAAATCGACTAGTGTATCTATAGGGTCAGAATTTCCTATCCGACAAGGACAAACAAAGATTACGGGGTCATCAATCTTTTCAGGAACTTGTTTTTGAAAAATTTCGGTTCCATTTTTTCCTAACATAACACATTCCACATATTTATCCAAAAACCCGTTATAATAAGGAGCATGAGTTTAAACATCAAGAACCGGTTGTTTGAGGTAAATATCTTTGAATTCTTCATCAAAAGTTGTTTCAGGTTCTTGGTTGGTCGGTGTTTCAATGATTTGTTTGACCGACACTTCACTTGCTGAATTCTTTTGGTCTTTTGAAAAAAATTGAGTTTGTTTGAAACACGTTTTAATTGTATTGACCGAATGAAAATAATTTGAATAGCATGGAGATGCACTTTCATTTTGAGAAAAAGAACGAGCATATAAAACTGATGAAATGGAATTATCGCTTACTTTTGTGTTCTTGACGGTATCACTTGGTAGTGCACCAATCATTCGATCATTGAGAACCTTTAAAACAGTATCAATTTTATTTGTCATCTCGCCTTGTTGTTGTTTAAAATCGGCTTAAAACTTAGGCAAACGAGCTCCTTGAGTTGACATAAAATTGGACACTAATCCTTCGATATTGTTAGAACTATTAGAAGATTGATGATTATTGTTGAAGGAACGGTTCGAGGATGAACCGTTTGTTTGAAAACGATTAGGTGGATTTGATAATTTGTTTTGAGATGAATTTTGATTTTGTCTCCACCTAAAGTTTGGGTGATATCTCCAAGAGGGATTATATGAATCACCAAAAATATTTTGCTCTGGTTTGAAAGTGAACCACTTACCTCCCGCTTTGTCGGTACGTGAGGATGCATAATCCGGAAAAGCTTGCTCGGGAATTTCCATGCAATCATGAGTGTCATGAGGACCACTACATAATTCACATGAAAAAGCGATTTTGTTTATTTCATGTGAAGGTTTAGGAGTTTCATTGTAACTCATCAAGAATTTTACTTGATCTTCTAATTCAATGAGCCTACAATCAGAAATGCTAAAGACATTAGAAGGCAAGGATATTGCCTTGACCGTTTTGCTTGTAAGTTCACGAGGGTCATTCTAAGTTTCATTGTCATAGAGGCAATGTCCTCTATAATGTCCCACATGTCTTCGCATTTTGTCATGAAACTTACCACCAACCGCATGGTCAAGTGCTTGCTTTGTGGAGTAGTTGACATGATCATAGAAAATTTAGTGCCATGATGAGGGAATTTTTGAGTAAGTCCTTTAAACGAGTTAAGACATCGCAAAGAGTTTTACCTTGATGTTGTTGGAACATCAAAATGTCATTCCTTAGCTTGGTAGTTCTCCTCGGTGGGAAAAATTGTGCGAGGAAACGAGAAGTAAGATCATCCCAAGTTGATATGTATCACGAGGGTAGACACTCAAGTCAATTGATAGACTGATCACGTAGAAAGAATTGGAAGAAACGTAAGTGCGTCATCTCCTTGGTAGCACCGTTAAGGTCTATGGAATTTCGATTTTAAGAAAATCCTTAAGGTCTTGATTTGGATCTTGAGAATGAAGTCCATGGAATGCACATACATTTTCACAAACCGGATGGTGTCGGATCGCAAGTGATAACATCAAATTTTCCGAATATTAAGTGTCAATTTCCTCCGATAATGCTTGTAATCTATATTATTTATATGGATTTACGCTTGTTTTCCATTGTTTTCCACTTCGAGGTAAATTACGAGCATTGGAGCTCAAAACACGCGGAATTAGAGAAATATCAAAGATTTATCATAGTATCTCGACTTTGAAGAAGTTACGGTAACTCATCTCTCACATTACTGTAACTAAAGCGTGACACGTAAAACTAACTCATTAGAAGGTTACGCGTAACTCTCCCCAAGGACTCTGACGTAACTCTATTAGGGTCAAATGAGGTTCCACGCCGATAACTCTGCCGTAACTATTCCACCAACTACGGGCGTAACCAAGTATTATTGAAGAATCGGCGTAACCATTCATAAGATTACGCCATAACCAAAGAGATCTAGTGCAAATTACTGAAAGAATTGAAGATTACGGCGTAACTCTTATTTTAGTTCTGCCGTAACCCTTATCTGCCTATAAATACCCCACGATTTCCGACATTTAAAGCATCCCATTCCACACACAACAACCAAAGAACGTGGGAAGAAGCCAAAGGTGGTCTAGAGTAGCATCTGGAGTGCTCCAAGGGAGAAATCACTCCCTACGATAAGCATTAGCATTTTATCTTTTCTTTACTTTCGATTCATGTATTTCGTAACTTTGATTATTGAATTGATTTGTATGGTTAATATGAGCTACTAAGCACCTCTTGGTGTTGGCCTAGTGTTAAAATTAGAAATTCCATAGTGAAGAGTCGGTCACCCCAAATAGAATCTAGCATAAGTTAGCTCGTAGACATATCATTATTTACGTTATTCAAAGAGTTAATTAGTTAGTTATTAGCGTAGTTTAGTTTAGTGTAACACCGTGGAGGAAGGGCAGTCTTTACCCATGTATGCACGATCTCTGACCCGGCGGTGAGGCGTTTAGTTTGTAACTATAAATACCCTTCCCACTAAAGGAAGGGTGGTGCTTCTTTTCAATCTAATATTTTCCTTTTGATTTATCTCTCTACATAACACCCTCTCCTCTCTTCATCTCTCTAAAATGGCTCTCTTGTTTAATCATAATCCTAGACCACCGAATTATCTAAACAACATAAAATATAAGATCCTACAATTGGTACGAGCCTAGGTTTTGTTGTATTTGATCATTTGTATGGGTTGTGTACATGTTTGGTGATTGTTTAATATGGTTGTGTGATGTTTGATGCTGTTTGTTACTGATTAAATGTTATAACTTGATTGAATCTGGTGTCATGTTGAGTTTGAAAACTGATTTTAAGTCATTTTTTAAAAATCAGTTGGCTTTATGTGTTATTTACAATGTTTTAAGTTGGTTTAAATGGTTTGAATGTGATAAATCTTGGTTTTATCGAGTTGTTTTCTAATCTTGATCGTATTTGTTAAAAGTCGTTTATTTCTCAAATCGTCATAAGCTGCTTTCACAGGCTATCTGATTACTATTCGTGAGTGCGGTTTTACATGTTTTTCGATGCGGTTAACTGGTAAAACTCTTATGTGTGGTTTGTCACTTTTAATGTCCAGATTCGAGGTTTCTTGAATGCGGTTTGTGCTGATAATTTGGTCCAGATTCATTGAATCTAAGTATGCGGTTTGTCACAAAATCAAGTAGCGATTTGAGTTTATGAGCGGTTTGACTTTTGAGTCAAATTTGATTTGTCTTTTAATCGTCAAAGCATGATGCGGTTTGTCTACTCATGGTCAAAAAGTCAAAAGTGGTTTGTGTTAATTGAAAACTGGTATGCGATTTGTGTCAAAATGGGCAAGCAATTTGTGATAAAAATATGCATTTTGATGCGTTTTGATAAGAGGCATGAAGAGATTTGAGGTTAAGATGCGTTTTGACAACAATCAGTTGACATCAAGTGGGGTTTGATGAATGGTTTGCAGTTTTGCAGTTTGTTAAAAGACGAGACTATATTGAAGAAGAAGAATCAAAAGCAATTTGTTGACCATTATACCAAAGACCACATAAATCAAACATCAACAATCTATACAGCCTATCTACATTAAAGTACCACATATATCATCACTCATCATACATCAACATAACATCTCATTAATCTACACCAGTCTACAAACTCCATCATGATACATTAGTCAATAGGAATCATAAACAATCTACAAGCATAAACATCTATATACATCCGTTCAAACATCATCATCATCATCCGGATCTTAAAACAAAAGGAATAATTATCAAGAAATTATCACTCAAAGAATAGAACACATTCATCAACATGATCTTAGATTCTCACTTCATGGGTAAAAGTGTATTCAAGACTTTTCAGATCTAAACGTCACCACAAAGAATCGTACACTTCAGCGATCAAAGTGTTGTTGATAATCGTTGAAAAATAAAGAAGTGTTTTAAACAATTGTGTTAAAACAAATCTTTCATTCGTTAAAATGAAGAAAAAAGACGATATCAAATGAAAGAAGTGATCTCGCTTTGTTTCGTGTTACCCATTGAATCATTAAGACTACATAAGGTCCATTTCACGAAAACTAACTCTTCATTGATCATAACCGTGAAGCCTAGCCCGTGTTTCTTTTCGAATTCAATGAAATAAACTCAACAAAGGCATTAATTTATTCCATTATTTCGTTAAAGACCTCAAACATAATCGATTACAAGAATTAAACCTACCTTGAAGTTTTGATTTTATCTCATAGCAAGCTCTACACCTTTTTCATTTCGTTTGAATTATGTGGAAGTACCTTGCTTGGTTCGTTTGGATTTGAGGCATAGGTGGAGGATCAGAGAAAGAAAAGAGGCGGATTTGTTTAAGGGATTTTAGGCTTGAGTGTGATAAGTGGCAGATTTATACCCTAATTATTAGGGCAATTAGAATCTGGTTCGGATAAATGCTTTATGGGCCTCGTTTAATTAATTGTTTGGGCCAGACTTGTATATTCCTTTGTGGATATATTAGTTCTGATGTTGGGATTAGTGGACCGAACATGAATCAGATATATTTTATGTAAGTAAGTGATCTTGGATATCGGATGTTGGGTTTGTCACTAATTGGATCGGATACTAAGTCATGGGCAACATGTTGTTTGTTTATACCGGATATTAACTTTGTTGAACTTGCATTGAATTAAGACCGGATATGGGCTGGAGTTGAATCAGGTGTGCGTTTTGTGTGATGATGAGATTTTATTTGGACCATATGGTGCATTTTTGATAATGGTTATTGGATCTGGCATGAGTAGTATATGCGATGTCTTGGATTTGGATGATGATCAAATGGGCTTCTCAAAACTGGATCGTATTGATGATGAGATTTGAGACGTGCGATTTAATGATGATGAGATTTGTTGAGATTTTTGATGATGAGATTTGTTGTGTTAAGCGGTTTGATACTTTGGGCTATACATTTTCATGGAGAATATTATATTACGGCTAGAATTGATAATTGAACAAGGTTGACTACGGGGTTGTTTGTACGATATTTCTCATTGGGATTTGAAGTGAGGTTTTCGGCGTTTACTTATTTCGTCTTCTTTCTTTCTACCCTTTCGTGAAGATGCCTTGTTTGGGCATTTATTGAGTGTGATAAAGACTTGGCTATCTAGTTACTTTGGTGATTCCTTCTCGCTTAACCCACAACGTAACTATCACTATGGTGTCTCACGCAGTTGAGGATTAGTCAAGAGGTTTTGTACATTGGGTACACCATTTCTTTTTCACAAGGATTAGTACAAGTTTAAGTAACAAATCTGGGGAACTCTACTTCATGATCAAATCTGATATATCGGGTTTACTTCTCCATGTGGTCACAGCAATAGCCGACAGAATATGTGGAAGATGTGCTTACCAAAGTATTTTAAGGTTGAGATGTGATCAGCAATTCCCATAGAATATTCAATGCCACTGAATGACAATGATACTTCACAGTCTACGCAACATCTTTCAAGAATCTTCAGCGTCAGTCATAACTTTTCAAGATGTTTGCTTATGACAAGAATTTTTTGTGCAAATGGTTGTACACGTTGAAGTTGTCTACATATGGGTAAAGAATTGTTGATAATGTTGTTGATTTTGGATAATGAACGGCTGATGAACCGTTGTATGTTCCCCTAAAACAGATATTCACCAAACCAAAGATGTCATTACACATTCGGTGACATTGTTTACGGTTCTGTCTTGATTTTGTAAAATCCCATGAAAGAATCTATGTCTCGGTTTAAATCATAGACTTTGATAACGCTACACATGTCGTTGAGGTCAAAGGAACTTCCTTTTAGTCGAGCAAGTTTTTCAACACCCTAGGCGGTGAACCTAATCGTTGTAGTGTAGTATTAGGGTAAGCCACGGGTATTGATATCGCTTCTCTGGGGAATAGGAATGCTAGTGAGAAGTTACTACGCTAAGGTTGGGGTTGAGGAAGATTATTTTTATCTTTTATGTTTTTAGGAATTAGAAAGGTACGAATCTCGGGGTTTGGATTTGGGGTTGGTATTTCTACCGATTACTCTACTTATCTAATTATCTAATCTAAGGTGTATGTAGTCTATGTCTAATTATTGTGTGCTCGTATGATAGTTTAAAGATGTGTTTACTTAGGTTTTATTACACCTTAGTTATCTCCTATTGATGGTTGAATTGTCACGTCCTTATTCTTAATTGCGTTGTGTGTCTAAAGTCGTAGGGTATGCGTTTGTCCCTAACTCTTTGAAACTACCAAAAGGTCTAAATCTACAAAATCTCTAGGAATTATAAACTCTAACTCTAAGGTACTCTTTGGATGGTTTAGCCTACAGCTACTCTAGGTGTTATAGTCTAAGGTTCACAAAGATTAATCAAGCATTAACTACACAACGAATGACCTATCGCATTACTAGATCATTAACAATTAAGATAAGAGACAACCGACCAATATTCAATAATTAAGTTTCATATTCCCTAAGCAAACACACGAGCAAATTAGCCGGACATGGTGAACATGCAAGCATACACACAAGTAATTGAAGACAGAATTGAATTAATGAAGTAAAACACTTATCTTGATGTAAGATAGGGTTTGGAACCTAAAATCTTGTACAAGACAGCCTAGGTTCGGTTTAGGTTTTACTCCAAAAGACTACACACTAAAACCGAAAAATTGGATTCTATATATAAGATTACAATCGCGACGGCGTCACCTTATGAATTGTGGCGCCGTCGGTCGCCATCATTAGGGTTTCGTCTTGGCCACGTTAGTCTTGCGACGACGTCACCTTATGCTTGTGGCGCCGTCCCTTTAATCTCTCGCCGTGCGGATCAAATCTAGGCCGTCTGAGTTGTGACAACCTACTATTTTAAAGCGACACCGTCACTTGAAAATAAGCAACTTAGCTTCGGCGGTCGGTCAAAAGTGATACAACGGCGTCAGTAAATAACACTTGACGCTTGTCCCCTTGTATTTCAATGACTTGAGTGTCTCGATTCTTGACTTTGGCCATTTTCTTCATATATTCGCACCTTTTAGGTCCAAATAAGTGCCATTCCAACAATTTGCCTTCAAGAGACCTAAAAGTGAAAGGAGCGATATTAAGTAATAACGGATACAAAAGTGATCAAATAAGGCTTAAACGACCCTCAAAAGTGATCAAATAAGGACAAAGCAAATAATCAAAGTTATGATAATGGAAGGTAATAAAGATGAAAGAAACTAATACTCCCTGATTAGCTCGGTAGGATCCGTGTGTGAAGTAGTGGTTAAACCTTTTCCAAGAAGAATGTATGCATGAAAATCTCCTTCCAATCTTATGTTTCTTCTTCTTGATAAATAAAACATGCACACTTGAAGAAAACAAACGAAACCTTCGTAAAATCGGGTAATAATATATATATAAGACTCTACTAAACTAGGATATAATGCTCGTGGAATGGATGTTTACAATTTACGGAAAATTAAGACACAGAAAATTCAAAATTTATAAGTAGCTCGAAAAGCGAGAAAAAAAGTAATCATTGTTTTACTCCTTCATGTTGTCGGTTGCGATCGAGCGCCATCGGGTATCGACAAAAAGCGATGCGATTTTGGAAAAAATTGCGGAAAATTTACATCTTTAGAATCGGAAAATCGCAAAACATCCATTATGACTCGATACAAGCATTTGAATCGAACAAACACACATATATATCTTTTAATTAATTGAAATTCTCATGTTCGTTTCTTTTGAAAGCGTGTGTAATCCTCCTATACTTATCCTTTATGTAAAATATCTTTATATGCAATTAAGGCGAGGTTAAAAACAAAATAAAGCATTTTACAAATTTAAACATGAGAATAAGCAATCAATAAAAGATATACGACACTAACAAGCAAACAATTAAGCATGGGTTGCCTCCCATGAGCGCTTTTCTTTGTTATGAGTCTTGTAGCTAGACTCGTGAGTCGTGCCCTACGTTGTCTCGTTTTGCATTCTCAATGAGAATTCTATCATGTTGACAAAATTTTCATAAACTCTATACCTAGGCCTAGGGTCAAGCAATCCTTATAATAAAGCCTCCTTCTTTCCCCATAAATTTATAACCTTTTCAACATCGTCCTTGCTTTTGTCCTCAAAGATTTGATGTTGTCTCGTTCAAAATGGGTAGATGGCCATATTCATTTGTTTTCCAAGGCATCCTATAAGTGATCTCATCGGTTCCTTCCTTAAACCTAACTGTTCCATCATACTTGTTATGGCTTATCTTAGATGTTTCAACAAACGGTTTTCCTAGCACTACTTGGGATAAGCTATAGTCAATGATGCATCCTATATCTTCTAGGACCACAAAATCAACTAGGTAGGTGAAATTTCCTATAAAGACATGTACATCCTTGACTCTTCCCACAAAGTTGCAAACTCCACTGGATACTTAGGGTCCCTCCTAATATTAAGTCGCTCATTCATAATGTCATTGTAGATGCGGATGACATCACATTAATGGAGATTCCGTATCTATGTAAGCATGGTCGACACTCCTATATCCGATCATACAAAGGGATTTTAGGTTCCAAGTTTCCTCTCCTAATCTTTGGGCATATCCTAATGATAGGTGATCGGGGATTATCGATTATGTATCGATGGTAAGCAACCTCTTCCTTAGTGGGGTAAAGATTGAAATAAGCACTATCCTCTTCATTCACGTTCATCCTATTTAGCTTCCTAAGCTCTCAATCTGAGCTTGAAGTTGGTTGGCCAAAATTTGGATCAAGCGGTGGGTATCATTTGGTGGTAAAGTTTTGTTTGATGGTTTATCACCTTCCATGATGAAAAGTGATGGGTTACGAACAAAGGTCACGAAGAAGGGGATAGACTATGGAAAGCTAAAAATGAGAAAAATTTTACTTGATAGGAATCAAGCAAAGAAACCTAAGCGAGTGCGCTACTAACTAGCTATTCTATTCCCGACAGCGGCGCCAAAAACTTGATAATGCTACGCGCGTCGTTCGGGGTCAAAGGAACTTCCTTTTCATCGAGCAAGTTTTTCAACACCTTAGGCGGTGAACCTAATCGTTGTAGTGTAGTATTAGGGTAAGCCACGGGTATTGATATCGTTCTCTAGGGAATAGGAATGCTAGTGAGAAGTTACTACGCTAAGGTTGGGGTTGAGGAAGATTATTTTTATCTTTTATGTTTTTAGGAATTAGAAAGGTACGAATCTCGGGGTTTAGATTTGGGGTTGGTATTTCTACCGATTACTCTACTTATCTAATTATCTAATCTAAGGTGTATGTAGTCTATGTCTAATTATTGTGTGCTTGTATGATAGTTCAAAGATGTGTTTACTTAGGTTTTATTACTCCTTAATTATCTCCTATTGATGGTTGAATTGTCACGTCCTTATTCGTAATCGCGTTGTGTGTCTAAAGTCGTAGGGTATCGTTTGTCCCTAACTCTTTGAAACTACCAAAGGTCTCATCTACAAAATCTCTAGGAATTATAAACTCTAACTCTAAGGTACTCTTTGGATGGTTTAGCCTACAACTACTCTAGGTGTTATAGTCTAAGGTTCACAAAGATTAATCAAGCATTAACTACACAACGAATGACCTATCGCATTACTAGATCATTAACAATTAAGATAAGAGACAACCAATCAATATTCAATAATTAAGTTTCATATTCCTTAAGCAAACACACAAGTAAATTAGCGGGACATGGTGAACATGCAAGCATACACACAAGTAATTGAAGACATAATTGAATTAATGAAGTAAAACACTTATCTTGATGTAAGATAGGGTTTGGAACCTAAAATCTTGTACAAGACAGCCTTGGTTCGGTTTAGGTTTTACTCCAAAAGACTACACACTAAAGCGAAAAATTTGGATTCTATATATAAGATTACAATCGCGACGGCGCGCTTATGAATTGTGGCGTCGTTGGGTCACCGCGTCGTTAGGGTTTCGTCTTGGCTACGTTAGTCTTGCGGCGGCGTCACCTTATGCTTGTGACGCCATCCCTTCAATCTCGACACCATCGGATCAAATCTAGGCCATCGAGTTGCGACGACCTACTCTTTTAAAGCGACACGTCACTTGAAAATAAGCAATTTAGCTATTGAGTAGTCACAAAAGTGATGTGACGAAGGCCGCAATAACACCGATGCCGTGCCTTGTATTTCAATGGCTTGAGTGTCTCGATTCTTGACTTTGGCCATTTCTTCGTATATTCGCGCCTTTTCGTCCAAATAAGTGCCATTCGACAATTTGCCTTCAAGAGACCTAAAAGTGAAAAGGAGCGATATTAAGTAATAACGGATACAAAAGTGATCAAATTAGGGCTTCAAAAAGGTACATTTTAAAACCTTATCAGACTTGTAAAATCCCGTGACAATGGAAACATCCCGGTGAAAGAAAAGTGCATCTCCGGATCTATCTCTCGGTTTATTCACTTAAAACGTAAGGGAGGCTAGATTTGAGCTTTTAACCAGAAGATGTGACAACGAGGTTAATTCACTATTATTTATTTGAGGTTGAAGTGAAATATCACGGGCGAGTGTACTTAGTATCTGAAGGTATCGGGGATGGTTGGATGAAGATTCTTCAAGATCCTTGTTCGAGCTTTTATCAAAAACGAAGACTTGGAAATCTGGTTATTGTTGGGTGACTTTTTCCTTTTCTTTTACCACTTGGGGGAATTGGGCTCTTACCACCACAAAATAACTATCACTTCAAGGAGTTACGTTGTAGTGCTCAGTGTCACATTCAATTATGGATTTCAAGAGGTGATGTACGTCTTATACTTGATGGTTGGTTGGATGAAGAGTATAGAGTACTTAGAGATTCAATAGAGGATGAACTCTAACACGCTCTTTGTTACATATGTGCTAGTTTAAGTCACGAGTTCGAGTTAGTTTACTTCATGGTCAAATTCATCATATTGGATTTTCTCCATCATTTGTCACTACAAAGAGCCTCTTGAATGATAATAGGATTGATATCAAGTTTGCCAGAGAGATTAAATGACGTTTGAACACAACATTCAAGCCTCGTTCTCTAAAGAAAAGAAAAGTGTACGTTTGATCGCGCTCTATCTTCAAAAGAAGAAATCTTCTTATGACGTTTGAACAAGAAGTGGATGCGATAATCAAAAGGGGATGAATATCGAGCACAATCAAAAGATTGTAGTGTTGAGTTGGGTAAAGCATCACATGATGGATCGGTTGGAGTGAACACGAGAGGTTTAGATCTGAGATAAGTTTGACCTGACCAAGAGTTCGGTGATTCTTGCTACACATGATGAGGATGTAGATGTCGAGGCGATAAATGAACATGTGTCAAGTGATGAGGTACCCATAGCTGCTCACCATAATGCATATGAAATTACTCTTGTGCAAACTGATCACATCACAGAACATGTTCTTGATACATGTTCGGTTACTGAAGCTAAGTCTGAGATAAAGTGTTTCAAAACTAATGATATGGTAGATAAGACAACTTTTGATGAACTTTCAAACAAATTCTCAAAACTTGAAAACATTGCATTTCACTTGAAATTGTGATACAAAGTAAAGAAAAAGTTTTCATCTTAACAAACCATGTAAAATCCGGAACTTTCGAATTAGTGAACTTTTGAAATTAACACTTTGAAAGCTCGACTTCAAGACAAAAACTCAACTATCAACAATTTGAAGAAACATATTTCGATATGCATGTGAAAAGTAATTTGGTTACAAGTAATTACGATGTTAATGCTATTGATGATATTCAAATGAGAAATGATGAATTAGCGGTTTGTGTGGCCAAATTACTAAAGGAAAATGAGTCATTGAGAATGCATCACATAGAACTAAGTGACTCATCAAAGAAGCTAGAACAAAGTCAATGGAACAAACAAACTCTTTGATAGAAAAATTGATGAACTCAAAGCTCAACTTGAGGAAAGAGTTTTGCTATTGTTGCCCTAAAAATGAGCTTAGGAAAGCGTAGGGAAAAGTGTGAACACTAAGTTTACAAAACCATCAACCTTAGGGAAACCAGTTTCTCATCCCATTAGAAACCGGTCCGTTGTTAGGCAGCCTACTACGTTTATATCCGAAAGACCAAAATTTTCAAAAACACGGTTTGCCTCCCAAGTTGTCCCAAGTTGATGAGAAACAAGTTTTGTCAAAACCAGTCACTTCACCTGAGTTACCTAAGAATAAGGCTTCTAGCTCCGTTAACCCTCAACATGTAGCCATTTCTACTCCCAGCACCTCTAGGATTAGTTCAAAAACAGTGTCAAAACCAAGCATTAAAACCCAGAATTCATATGACATAAATGACTTGTGGAAGAACTATTATCTAGAACAAGCTAGGAAAAAGGTCTGATTCGAGAAGGCGGAATTTTAGGTGCAACACCTGGGTGATGCATTCCACAAGATTTCAAGGCACTACTAGTAGTTGTAAACCATTACCTAGGAACACTCAAAAGAGTAGGGGTTGGCTTGCATCTAAAAGTAGTTATATGAAGAAGAATGCTAAGCATGTAGAAAATGAAACTAGAAATTCGAGTCTTTTCCGAATAAGAAACATTTTCCTTATTCACAAGCTAAGGTACAATCCACTAAGACTACTAACATGGCTAAGGTTCAACATGTTATGATCCAAAAAACCTAAAACTCCACTAGATGGATCCCAACTACAAAATCTTTGGAGTCTAGAAATACCAATAAGTCTTTGGTGTGCATAAGAATGTCACCAATCCTAGACCTTGGCATAAGTAGATTCAAATCGGTAAAATGTTTAAGGATGTTGGACTTAGGTGGATGCCTACCGGAAAGCTCTTTATCGATGACAAAATTAGGGTTGTTGTGAAACCCCAAAGGGTTTGGATACTAATGTCACTAACGGGTTCAAGTAACTCAATCTTGATATTCTTCTTCACTACATGGGCTGGCTTAAAGTATGGATTACAAATGGATTGATATCTCATAACTCACGGGTTCAAGTAACTCAATCTTGATATTCATTCGGCTATGACGTCTGTTCACATCAGTTCAGGCCTCGTACTTCATCATTATGACGTATGAACACATTAGTTCATGCCTCGTTTCTAAAGAAAAGAAATGTATGCGCTTAGGTCGCATTATCTTGGAAGAAGAAATCTTCTTATTTATGACCATTCTCATCAACATGTTTCATACTTTTCCATGCGCTTTGGTCATCAAGTAAACCGAACTACTATTGATTGTTCTCTTATTCCACTTGCTCAATATAATGAAGATGGCGACATCACGTGCTAATTTTGCGGGGAGAAGTGTGAATGGAATACATTTGGATGATAATCACTTGTTTAATCAAGAATGGCATCTCCGTATGCAATTCTTGAGGGGAGAAAAGTGTGAATTTTTTGCATGGTTGATTGATATTTGAGAATATATGGTCAAGCGTCTCCTAACTCATGTAAGAACCGAGCTTCTTCTTATCGGATCATCTTCACATGTAGTTTCTTCTTAGAGCCGTTGGTTGACATCTTCACAAGTGATATGAGTTTAACGACAAAGTGCTTCCGGTTAATGCTTCACGGGCACATCAACATGATGATTCGAACAACCTTTTATTCTTGTTTGATGTGATTGTTTGCTTGGTGTTACCATTTCGTGTGTTAGTTCGGTGATTCTTTGAATTCCTTGATGAACATCTTTACATTCTTGTTTGATTGGGAGGATTTTAAATTAAGGGATTTGCTATTTACAAGTTAACGGAATGCCTTTGGTGTGAAGAAGATGTTAAATGTCTATTTCCCCATTCGGACAATCTTGAAGAAGGTCGAGTCTGATGATCATTCTACATTTTACGCAACATGTTAGAAGGCTAAAGGCAATTGCATTTGATGATCTAAAGACTTCTTCTTAATCCGGTGAGAAGAACACTTGAAAATCTTCGTCGGTTTAGGGAGAGCACTAATTGGGAGATTGAAAAGCCAAATTTAATCCCTAATTAGACTTGCTCATATTCTTTAGCAATGATTCATTGTTTGATTTTTATGACTCTCCTCAACGCCTAATGCTTCGCTTACTAAGGATAACCGGGATTCATTGTTTGGGATTCATTGTTTTTCAAAGATATGTTTGATGAGTACTTCAACCTCCTACGAATGTTGATCATCCGACTTTCAAGCTCATGCTCCGGTTTCTAATGACTCATTTGGTTCACCATCTAAGTACTTGAGAATTCTCAAGAAACCTTATCTCGAGTTACTTCACAAGGCGTTGATAATGACTATCATGATATTGTAGTTGCACTACTGAATAATGATCCGCTCTTTGGTATTCCTTTGCCAAATCTTCACGGATTATTGTTCATGAATAATGATCCGCTCTTTGGTATTCCTTTGCCAAATCTTCACGAATTATTGTTCCTATCATTGTGCACGCTATAAATCAACCACATGAACATTAAGGAAAATGACTACCTCATCTGTTAGGTCACTAGTTTTACAAACACAAGTTATAGAGAAAGATATAAGGCGATTGAACAAGTATCAAACACACACACACACAATAATGTAAACGGTTATGCGTAAGGCATATGTGAAAGAAAAGAACTTGAACAACCAACCCTCAAGTGAGGGTTATTACATGGTTTATATAGGCAAGGAGCTAGGGCAACACTCCCTCTCTTCCCTATTCCTTATTGGGCTTGGGCCTAAGCTTATGGGCCGTCTACATAAGCTTGACCTTTAAACAAACATAAAGGCCATAATAAAGCTACCTATTACATATGAAATATGAATACTTGAATTCTTGTTTAGGAGTGATTCCAACAATCTCCCCTCAGTATATATGAATGTAAGCGGTGAAGGCGTTGATGTAATAGTAGCTGTGGCGTCTTCGACTTTCTTCTTTCTTGTGAGAGGAATTGCCTTGATTCGAACAATCTCCCGGTGTAGAGATAGTTATCTTTGAGCAGTTATGCTTGACGTCATCTTTAACTTTGTTCTTTGATCATTGTTCTTTGTGGTGAAAGTGATAGTATGTTGTTATGCGCATTAGTGCGCCTCGAGTGCCTTGTTGCTCCGGTGTCTCCGTCATTCTTCAACATGCTCACACGCTCTTTGTGGTTGGAAATCAATCTTGATGAAGTTACGTAAGTCTTTGACTTTGTAGATTCTTTGATTGATGAAGAATCATTACATTGTTGTGTTGCATTCGAATAGAACTTCCATTAGTGATGATGTTGGCGTGAGCATGAGAAGAATCAACACGATCATCCCGCTCCGGACTTCCATAAGAAGAAAACATTTCAAGCGGTTAGTAATAAGCGGTTTCCGGCACTTACAAGTTTGAACTTGAGGTGTTAACAACATAGTGTGAAAACACAACTCTAATTCTTACAAAGGCCGTTCACGAAATGGAGTCCCACAAGTGAGATAACGCGATGTGCGAAATACATCTACATTTCGGATAGTCAGTTGAGGTACACGAAGCATCACCTCACGATGTAGACCATTTGAGACACACTCCGCGTAATCCGGGGAGTTACAAATGACTTCTGTCGGGCCGTTGATGTTGACCACGGCGGGAGTTTCCATTCAATCACTGAGGATCACGGATGTGAACCTCTCATAAATGTTCTCGACAGTTGCTAAGATCATAAAGGACTCGATATGAACCATGATAATCTTATTTGTTGATCATCAGTGATTAAATGTCAAGTGTTCCTAAGAGATCTTTTGATGAATCTCGTGGCCCTAGACTCAATAGTGCGTTTTGGTTTTCTGGCGGAGACTAGAGAGGGTCTCCTTCTTCAATACCGGTGATCTCAAGAAAGCCAATAGTTTACGTAGGGTTCCTGTGAGAATGAAACAAGCTTACATTGAGAGAAACTTGAGTGGCTAAGAAGGTTTAGTGCATGCGTCATTTGGGTCCATGACGACTTTTAATCTTCAATACCGGTGTCACTAAGTGACAACCAAGTGTATATGAATTGAACCCGATTATGCGCCCTAAGTTGAATAATACGGAGGCTATTTCTTTTCACCCTTTACTTTACATTTCTTTTGATTCTTCAACTCCTTCTTTCTCGATTCTCATTTTCTCCTTTTATAATCATTCCTAAGGACTTAACACTAACTAATGGTAGTGTCCTTGGGTAGATCCCTCCGACTCTGGCGGATCATAGGGACAGTTATTCCTAACCTTAGTCACCTTATAACTCCATGACTAACCTATGTTTGCCATTAAAACCACTTGTATGTTAAAATATCTCTCAAAGGGTTTGTTAATGAAAAACATGTTTGAACCACGATGAGAGATGAAGTTTTGCATAAATACTCCCCCACATGTGCTTAATAGTTTTAATGGTTAAGTGCGGTGAGGAAAGAGCGCACTTTTGAATTGATCCACTGAAGATAGACAATCTCCCATGAGACACGGTTCGTTGAATAGTTAAAGAGATACATGGTCGACTTTTAGGTGACAACTAGCTCTAATAACTACCTTGAAGGTGTAGACAAACCTCGAAAGGTTGTCATACCCGTCAGAGTTCATGTCTTATCAAGAGTTTCTCGAATGGTACTTTCTACTTGGACAAGTCCTTTGCGAGACACGTTTACATTACTAGCGAACTAGCTTGAAATTATTACCTGTCCAGGACAAGTCTTTTCGAGTTGCAAACAGTTTAGTACCGTCAATTCGTTGGTTAAGTCTGAGGTACACAGATTCATTTGCATTTTGCACAACATATTTCTTATCCCATTGTATGTCTCCCCCTCAAAAATGGCATATAAAATGTTATTTTTGAACGGTTGACAATAAATATGACCATTTCGAGTGTTGCGGGAAGATGACCACTATGAACAATTTGTGAACAAAGTTTTTTAATTCAAATACTCCCCCTCAACTAGTGATATAAACGGTTGAGGTTTTGAAAATCATAAGTGGAAGTACTTGTCTTTTTGAGCAAAACCTTGAAAAATGAAAGGTTTGATAGGCTTTACTCAAAAATAAGAAGCTTTCGCTCCTTTTATAAGGATTGTGGCCGAGGCGTACCACGGGGTCCTTTCTTGACAATTACGGGTTGTACAACATTATGTGTGCATAAGCCATCGACATATATAATCACACATCAAAATTATATGAAGGAAACCATTTAAGGGTACCAGGAAGTGCGATGATATTCGAGTGCGCAGGCGTTGAAAGCGGTGATGTTTCTCACAGGTGAGACCACTGACATAGCTCTCGTCGCAGGCGATCCGCCGAACAACGTTTCATCAATCATGGTGATGATCCTTCTCGCATCCCTCCTTTCACGAGAATTCCGGTAGCAGGAGACCCAACTTTCGGTATATCCTTCAACTGTCGCCATCCATCCCTAACCATCTTCAAGGTATGATCCCGAATTTGTGGAGCTCACTACATGTCATTAAGCGGTTTCTTTGAAGTTCACTATGGTAAACAACGCGAAAGGTTTCTTTGATGAGTGTATATTGAGGTAGGCGGTTAAGATCGGGAAGAGTAAGCGTTGGAGGAGTGAGGTTGACACGCATTTGATAAGATTCAACGACCGTATGGATATCTTCAACACGTTCTTTGATCACGATCGTCTAATGAAGATGAGGCCGACTTGATAAATTCACGTTGAGCGTCGATCGAGAATTGTCTCATCGACCTGGACTTTGGCAAGATACATGTCTTCGATGTCGTTGAGAGACAAGTTCTCAAAGTCGACCTTGGAGAATCCATAGTCATGTTCATCTTGTCGTTTGACTATGATGTTCTTCAAGAATGTATAGTCCACTTAGACTTGAGATCAATGTGTTTGATGGCGCGATGTCCTTAGAACTATACCTTTGCATGTTGAGACTTGAACCGAGCGACACGTAGTAGATTCTTGGCATTCGGGCCAATGATGAATCCCATACAATGCATCTTGGTCGTATGCTTGCATGTTGTCGAAAACAAGTGATTTGCGTTCCTCGATAGCTATGCGGTTTGAGTAAATAGCCGTGGGAATGGAAGAGTCAATGATGTAGCGTATTTTCGCGAACCATCGCTACCGTGTAAGAAAATCGGTCTCTGTTAAAAAGTATCGGATGGGAATCCGTGGTTCGTCTGCTTGCCAATGGTCGGTAGGGGTTTGGTCGATCGGTGTAGTATGGAGGTTGTCCCTTTGTGTGAAGTCAATGTTTGCTTCGGATTGAGCCAATCCATGTTGTTAGACATAGCTCGGCGATGTTCTCAAGATGATATTCGACCTCGAGGCGCTTTGAGGCTGTCTTGTAGAAGTTGAAGCGCTTCATTTTGATTCGCTTCAACTCGGTTTCGTCATTTTCTTCATGGAACTTTTCTTGCAAAATTTTGCGTGCTCGAATGTAGAACCGTCTACCAAGTCTTGACCTTCATCGGGGTAGGGAGTTTGATTGACAAGTGTGGAGAACCATTCAAACTCTTGGTTTTATCGTCATCTAGCCATGATCGACTCGGTGAGTCGTCTTCTTCTTCTTTTGGAAGGCCTTGATGATGGCGGTTTACGCACTTGTTTGGGTGAGGTGGATTGTTGTCGGGCTCGAGGACCTCTTCATCGTCACCACCCGTATACTCAAAGTGATCACTGTTTTATGAGTCGGGGTGGTAACTCGGAATTGTCGAGGTTTATCGATGAAGACCGAGGTGGAGGAGACTTTTGTTGAGAAGAAATCCGTGGTGGAGGAGGTGGCATCGAGTAGATTCACCGGGCCGCTTGACGTTTAGGTGCAGAGTCCTTGTCCTTATCATCGTCATCTCTTGATCGTTTGGGTTGATCGGTGACTCCTTGCATGATGATCGAGTGAAAATCAAGTAGATTTTTGAAAAATTTTGCTTCATCCGAGTAAGCGTTCGAGATCGCTTTGACATTTGCATCACTAGTTTAGCGATTAACTTCATTCGAGAGAGATCGACTTCTTTGGCCATTGTATGTTTAACCAATGCGAGGATGTTAGGAGTGAGTTGTCCGGAAAATATTTCTCTAGTCACACCGAGGACGGTGTCGAGAAGAAACTTGTGGGTATGATCTCTTTTCTCCGGTTCCTTTTGGACTTTAGGAGCGATATCACGAAGGTACTTGTTAGTGTAACCTTGATCATTTCGTTTAGTTCCTCTTTCGATGACTCTTCATGAATTTAGAACAAATTCCCTTTCTTTCTCCATCTTGTCTTTCTCATCATTTAAATCTTGAATTTGGTCGACAAACCAATTCGGTTTTACGTAAAGTATGTCCTTCTTTCGACTTGTTGGACGACTTTCACAATCTTTTCATGAGTCCGAAATCCAAGATTTAGGTGGTTTCTTCTTGATTTGGATGATGATCGGTTGACTTCGTTGATGGTGGTAGTGATGAGTGAGATGATGAGTCGATGAGGAGGAGACATGAGGAGGCTTGGGGTCCTTAGGCGGTTCGAAGTTTCCTTACGAGGCGTAATGGGACTACCGAAGCAACTTGTCATAATCATCATCTTTATCTTTCTCGATCATCTTAGTTTGAGGTTCTCAAACTCATATCGATAGTATCCTCCACAGTTGTTGTTGTTGCGGAAGAGTGGTGGCACGGATCCTTTAGGGTTGATTAACCGTATCGGGATCACGGTGAGAATGGGCAACACCACTTGATCCTCGGGGCCACCCATTTGATCTTTAGCAAATTCTTGACCTTTTGAAGGTGTCGGCGTTGTGAAACTTCTTCTGTATGATTGATCCAGTTGCTCTTCTTCATCTTGAGCTATCATCATGTGGCACAAGTCAGAGAGTCTTCCTTTTCCTTTATTAGTTTGAGGACTTGGAGTTTTGGTCTTGAGGATTTTCATCCTTTGCGTTTGAGTATGTGATCTCTTCATACGTGTCGGTAGCATCGAGTCCTCGTCCACGAGCCGCCTTTGCGGTTCGGTGAAAGGATCGGAGTGGCTTCCTTAGCGAACTTTCTTCTTAGGGGTAGGTTTCCTCTTTGGAATAGGTTTCTTCTTTGGAACATTCCTCGACTATCCGAACTTGTGACACTTCCAAGCACTTCCTTTTCGGTTCTCCTTACAGGTGTTCAGATGATTTTTCGTCGAGATGACCAACTTTGCCTTGTCATTGCTTCGGATACCTTTTATGCGTTTGAGCTTTCGACATCTTGATTAGAAAAATGCAGACAAAGACACCTTGTTTCTTTGTAGACGTTTCCTTGATTACGGCGGATAGAATAGGTTCGTCAACATATCGTGATTGTCGGGGTCATTGAGCCTCTTGGGAATATCGGGATGAAGTCCAGTGCTCTCGGATCAATAGTTTAGTGTATCGATGTAGGGAATCTTTGAGCCAAGTTTGTTGAGAAATGACATCATGTCATCCCAAATCGAGCTTCGATAGCGATATGTTTCATGTTGACCAATGCCCAAAATATTTGCGGTTCCATGAGCTTAGGGTGCTCATAGTCACTGCCACGACCGAAGCAGACTTGGTGATGATCATGTAGAGAGTTCTCGGGGTTGAGGAATACTCTTAAGCTCTACGTGAGAATGCTTGGTGATTACTCCTGTAGCCTCGTCATAACCGATATCGATTAAGAATTGGAGAGTGAGCTCTTCAACGGTGTGGCATATAGTTTGGTTGGATCGACATCGTGAATTAGGAGAACGACCCTTAAGTCTGCAGTGTAATGGTGACTTGTTTGTGATTGAGTCACCGTCGCGTGATCGTCCTTTGACCTTTCCATAGTGTTCCGGCTGTTGGATGTAGATCTCGGGAGCAGTTGCGAGTGAGTAAGCATGTTACGTCGGATGAGTCCTCGTAATATCAATAGCAATTAGACACGAAGATTACGAGCAAGTAAGGGTGTCAAAGTCAACACGAGATTATTCTTTCCTATCTTCATTGGATAGCCATGAGGATAGATATCGACAATGGAGAGAACTTGGATGCATCCACATTCATTTGTTCGACCATGTCGTGATCCGAAATAACATTAGCCAAAAGAACCAACATATCGAAGACATCTTGTTAGTCAACGAAGGTCTTATTGTCTAGTTATTGAATGTACGGTGTCAATGATTGTTCGAGTCCTAAGTCACTTGTATGTTCAATAGTTCAATGACGTAGTGAAATGTTTCGTGAGTTCGTTAACTTTAAGTTTTAAAGTTTATTTTATCACTTATTGTTCACAACATATCAAACGATTTAGGTTTATTAGTGACATTATTGGATTCGTGATGATATGATTAGTTTATTTACAAGTTTGTACACGTAACAATTCATAACGAAGGTGTGATCCGTGCTTATCGTGGGATTGGTAAAGTTATGCGTGAGCAGGAATGATATATGCTTAGGCGTAAACTTATCGTAGAATCTAACTTAGGCGTGAAGTGTTACGCGTGGAAAAGGAGACCTTATGAGTAGAGCTTATGCGTGGGCATATATTAACCTTACGCGTAAGGCTACTCGTAAGAGTTGACCTTATGCGTGAGGTCATTGTTCGCATATCCTTCACGAGATATGTGTGGTCCCATATGTAGAACCTTATGCGTAGAAGCTACGCGTAAGACTAATCTTCGCATAACAAGCTACGCGTAAGGTGATCCTTATCGTGGAGTAACAACAACCTTGATTCGAATATTAAGTGTAGCAAGCTTGAAACAAAGCATCATATCATCAATGTTTAACACATAACATTCATTTTATGATGATCATAACACAATTGGACGGTTTAACGATTATCGTAGAAATCCTTACGCGTAATCTAAAACCCTAAATTCTGCGTATGAATTTTAGCCATAGAATTTGCATCAAAGTTTTTCGGTATATCTTAGATGTTGTGAGAGCATATTTACCAAGTCTTAACACTTAGTATGCAAGTGAATCAAAATACCCAATTTTAGAACATTAAACCCTAATTCCTAATTATGAATCAATTAAGGTTTCTGGGTGGTTATAAGGCATGTATATCATCATTTCAACATCTTAAGACTATATCCCAACAATCTTTTATGCCAAAACACTTCACATTTGAAAAAACCCAAATCGACATATAAACCCTAGTTTTCAAAGAAACCATTAATTTGTGTTTCTGGGTATGTTTAGGTGATGAAATTGTGTATATAGATGTAAAAGAAACATTTTGACACAATGTTTATAACCACAAACACCCATTCTTGATCGAGTGTTCATACGCTTGTCGTAGAACACTAAATCAACATAAATCAAAATTTGACCGTTGGTTTTGTATAAGAATCAAAACCTATGTTTGTAAACACGTTAAGATCATAAAACCACTTACAAATTGATGATCCAAAACACACAATTCTTGAATGAATCTTAGGCGTAGGATGTGTATAGGTTTAGAATTAAATGTGAAGAGAAAGTTAGGTGAGGAGGTGTTTTATTAAAATAACTTTAGCATTTTGACAGTTTTGGTCCCTCCACCTTTTCCTTTTTCAAATAAAGCCATTTAACTTCCATTTTGGTTACCAAACAAAGATTTTTAGGAAAGAAACATGACGACACTCCCCATCGACTTGAGAAAAATACTGAAAGGTTATTAATTTAAGTTCGAGGAGTGTCTTTGAACCGAAAATGTACCACCATTTGTAAGAATCAACGAGATATGATAACATGCAAGTACAGATGTTTTGAAACAGTTAAGAGATTATTTTCTCCCCTCAACACTTGATCGGAAAAATATTGAATTTTGAAAGATTAAAGTGTTGACGGAAGAAATGTACTTGCCATGTTGAAAGAGAGATAGATTAGGAGAATATTTTGTTGTTTTATCGGATTTTATATTTTTGTATTTTGTTTTGAAAAGATATTCTGAGAAGATGTTTTGGTGTTTGACGGTTTTAAGACTGCTTTAAGAGATCATCCAATTCCTCTTGAGTCAAACACCTCATACCAATTCGTGGACCAACTCATTAAACCTAGCGGGAGGCAAGGCTTTGGTGAGCGATCCGCGAAGTGGTATTCAAGACCCATAAAGTATAATTCAACGGTACCTTGTTCCACGTGGTCCTTGATGAAATGATAGCGTGATCGATGTGCTTTGATTTCGTCTTGAGCGAGTTGCGAGATGGCAATAACACTCAATTGTCATGATACATCGGGATTATGTCAAATACGTAACCATAGTCTTTGAGTTGTGTTCTCATCCGGATGACTTGAGCACAACACGCGGACATGGCTACATATTCTCCTTGATTGATGACAAATGATGTACAATCCTGCTTCTTTGATTTCCAAGACACCGGTTTATCACCGAAATTGTAGAGCTCCGATGTACTTTTCCTTGAGTCTAAGCATCCCGCATGATCGATACGAAAAGTGATTAGTTCAAAACCATAATCCTTGGATACGGATCCCCAAGTTAATGGTTCCCTTGATGTATCGTGAGATTCTTTTAGCCTCGAGAGGGTGGGTTTCATTAGTCGCGACGATAACGGGAGCATAGATAAATGGCAAAGACAATATCAGTCTCGCTATCGTTAGATACATGAGAGACCCAATGATACTCCGGTATTTGGTAGGGTCAACCAATTTCCCATGTAAATCGAAGATCTAATTTCTTGGTATGAGCCATTGGTTTGGCATAAGTGTCACAGTTGTCATTCCAAATTTTTTAACAGTTCAAGGGCATATTTGGTGACTCAAGAAAATACCACGGGGTGATTGATGAACTTGCGGTCCTAGAAAGAACGTAAGTTCACCCATCATGGACATTTCAAAATTTTTCTTCATTAGTTTTGCAAAAGCGGTTGAAAACTTTTATGTGTCGACCCAAAATGATGTCATCCACGTAAATTTGAACAATTAAGATATGTGCCCGTGATATTGTATAAAAGAGTTGGGTCAACCGAGCCTTTGGTGAAATTATTGGCAATGAGGAAAGATGATAGCTTATCGTACCATGCAGGGGCTTGTTTGAGACCATAAAGAGCTTTGTTCGGTTTGTAGACATGGTTCGGGAACTCGGGATCAACGAATCCATCCGGTTGGTGACATAGACCGTTTCTTTTAGTTGTCCATTGAAATCTGCCGCTTTGACATCCATCGATAGACCGTCATATTCATGTGAGTCGCGAACGCGAGAAATATCCGAACGACCTCAAGACGAGCAACCGGAGCAAAAGATTCTTCAAAGTCTATTCCTCTTCTTCGACGATAACCCTTTGCAACTAGACGTGACTTGTTTCGGATGACATTCCTTCAAAGATCCAATTTGTTTTTCCAAATCCATTTTAGACCAATGACGAGACCCTCGTTGGTCTTTCAACCATTCCCATACTTCAAGACGTTTGAATTGGTTGAGTTCCTCCCGCATGGATTCAATCCAGCTTGTCTTTTGTCATTGCGTCTTTAATGTTTTTAGGCTCGATTAGCGACGGTGAGTGCATAAATGCAATGTTCACCGTCCTGTGCGAAGACGTTGTCTCGTAACGACCGGTTGATTCGGGTTGCCAATAATGTTAGCCGAGGATGGTCTTTTGTCCATCGGTGTGTAGAGGGTTGATGTTGGTATACATTGTGCGATTCCGAGGATTCAAATGGTTTGTTGAAGATTCCGCGACATCCGTGCGATAGTCTCATTAGCAAACGGGTTGAAGAACGATTTGGATCAAAATCCAGGTGGGGTACTTCATTCGAGAATATCATCACCGGTTCATCATTGTTGAAGCGTGTGTTCAATCGTTGTGTTGGAGTCAATTGGTGTAGGTGCCTCTTCAATGAGGTTGTTGTAGCAGTGTATCGTATAGGAATATTATCGGGTTGTGCAATGAGCAAATGGATACACCGAGCACGCTCATCAATATCGTCACGTAGCGGAGGAGCAAATAACCTTTCCATTTGTTGACGAGTTAGGCGGGGGCTTTCTTGATGATGATGGGGTTGAGGAAGTTTAAACGGTTGTGACCGGGTTCTAAGTCGTTGTACTCGAAGCCATCTCCGTGAGTTCATCGAAATGAGCATGAATCGTTTCCATTACCTCCTTAGTTCGACGATTCAGTTGAAACCTTTAGAATTGTCACAAGATCCAATAAAGACTCCAATATCGGCTTTGGCTTTGAGCTTTCCAAAATCATCACGATCATTATTCGGATAGCAAAGGGATCCAAATACATGAAAGTGTCCGAGGTTCGGTTTATAGTTGTGGACAAGATCGAAAGGTGTTTTGTTGTGGCGTTTTGTGATCATAGAACGGTTTTGAGTATAGCATGCGATGATACATGACACGCCCATAAGTAACTGGAAGTTTAGCATTGATTAACATTGTTCTTGCGAGCTTCCACTAACGCTCGGTTTCGTCTTTCAACAACTCCGCTTTGTTCGGTGTACGTGCAATAGATGTTTGATCTTGAATTCCCACTTTCATAGAATTCACGAAGGGTTTTGTTAACAAATTCGGTTCCTTTGTTCTGCTCGATTATTCGACGGTGTTGGAGTGAACTGTATTTTGTGAGAAAGGTGATGATCATTTGTGGAGCTTGGTCTTTGCTACGAAGAAAGTAGACCCAAGTCCATCGTGAGTAGTCATCAACAATTACTAAGATGTAGCGTTTGCCATTGATTGTTTGCACGCGCCGGGCCACAAAATCCATGTGAAGAAGATGTAGCACATCTTTGAGTCAGTGTTCCACCTTTGAAGGAAAATGAGCACGGTGCTTTTCCCTTGTTCACATCTTGAGCAAAGATGATCTTTTGAATACCGGAATTGTGGAGTCCTTCAACTAGTTTGTGTCGAGCAAGGTTGGTGATGGTTTAAAAGTTTAGATGTGAGAGACGACGGTGCCATAGCCGTGATTTTGTAGATGTTGCTGTGAAAGTTAGCAAATGGGAGAGGAAGCAACCATGTCTTGCATAGAGATAGTGTAGAGACTAGAATTACGCGAGCGGACATAAGGTCATTTCCTTGTAGATCACGAATGAAACAAGTTTTCTCCCTAAAAGCAACCTCCAAATCTCCATCACAAAATTGACCTCATCGAAAATAGATTGTGACCGAGGCCTTCCACATAGTAAACCCCGCTGATTTCGATGTTCCATTGACATAATCTCCGTAGCCCATGATAGGCGCAAAGTGATCGTTCCCGAATCGGCGGTGCCAATGAACTTTGCAATAAAGTTTGATAATGCTTTAAGGTTGCTCTGTCATGTGTCGGGAACATCCGCTATCAACAATCAGAATGATCTCAGATCACCAGCATTACACACATGCATTTACATGATGGAATAGAAGTAGATGTGGAACCCAAATGTTAGAGGTTCAAGGTGTATGTTAGACATACACACATTGATAATTTTAGGCATCCATTTAAATCCTAGTGTGTTATATATCCATTTCGCCATCTATAACTACTCTTGCTTTAGTCTTAGTGAAAACACTAGTGGTACTACATTCTTAGGAGGTGAAGCGGAGCTACTGTGATAGCAATGGTTGCCTTAGAATCTAAAGAAGCGATCTACCAAGCACATACTTAGAATGATTAGTGGGCCTAGAGGTATTCCGATTCTTAGGATTTTGTAATCGAGATTATAGCTTTAGCAACACATTTGTCATGACAATTAGAATTCATACTCTTTCGACAAATAACAAAAGGTGCATCGATCAATATCAAACGTACTTAACGGTTTAGCATTCGTTACATCACTATTTGTATTACATTTGCGACGCAACATCTATAGTGGAAGCAACATGAGTTTTATTCAGAGTCCTAGGGTGTTCTTCTACTTTAGCATTCCTTATTGATCTTTTCTTGGGTCGCAACTTCCTATTCTTCAATTGAGTGCTCCTAGGTCGTGAAGTGCGGACGCTTGGAAAAGATGCAACTATTCTGCTTCAAGAGAGGGAAACACATTAGCAACTTGTGATTTGGCGTTGGAATTCTAGGTTCACGATTACTAAGTGTGACTGGTGCTAATCTCTTAATCACAAGAGGCGGAATTTGTTCATACTTTCCTAACATTTCCGTAACTTAGAGATAGTGTGAATCGATCTTGATTTTCGAATCTAATATTTCCAAAGAAAATTCATGACATCTCTAGTGTGAGCAAGATATTGATCAAGTTCGTTTGATGCTTCAATTCGAGTCTTTTGAGTAAATCAAATATGACACCATATTCCTGCTTAACTTTTAAAAGTTCTTGTTCATATTTTGAGATTTGACTTTTCAAAGACACGCTTTGATCATCCAGCTTGCTCAATTTTAGGATCGAAGATTTTGCACTCAATCGAGCGATTTTCTTTGAAAACTAAGTTGATGGTTGTGAATATCTTTTTCACACCAATGAAGACGACGCTTTGCATTGTAAATTTCAGTGAGTAATCGTTTATTTTCGCCTTTAAAGACTCGATCCAAGCACATTATCGGTGTTCTCAACAGCATAAACAGCTTCAACAATATCAAGAGAGATGTAATCGATGCAAATGGCAAGGCATGAAGTAACACAACATTATGGATATCAAGACAGATAACATCTTCCAAGAGTCGATCAACATCTTTTCTCAACGCTTTTTTTGTGTTTAGTGTTACAAATAGATGTTTCGCTTTTCTAAAACGTTTTTCATTACCCCAAGTTCCTTATGAAAATCCTTTTCCTGTGCAATTGCACAACTTTTCAAGTTTTAACATTAGGTAAAAGATTTTTCTAAAAATGTCTCTTTGTTCTCGCGCGAGGCGATTGAAAATGTTCAACTTTGATTTTAGAGCGATATTTTATCTCATGTTGTAAAATTTTGAGGTCACCATGAAAATGTCAAAATATCGAAGGATTTTCGATTTTCGTGTTTTGAGTTTACTTCACTAATGGAAGGTAAAGGACCATAAGTTTATGCAAATTCGCTTTGGGATTAACATTAGAAGACTCTGTGTTTTGATGATAACCCTTGGTGTGTTAGAAGAATCCGCTTGGTGTGACGAAGTGACCGCGTTTTATAATTAAAAGGTTTGTTGTAAACAACGTTTTTTAATTTTGATCGACTCTCTTCTTCTCGCATCTAATTCCTCTTGACGATGATATTCAACAACACTCATGACAAGATATCAATTTTGTATTCTCGACCGGAAACTTCGTGAGTTGTTTTGAATGTTTTTAGTGAAAGCTTAGGTTTGTAATCGCCTAGATTTTTCCATATCCTTTTGGATTGGGTTTTAAGGT